>JAJIBD010010023.1:0-53287 GCA_021461705.1 Cryptotis parvus | reverse complement strand
TATATTAGGTCATTCCCATGACCTAATATAATGGTTTGAGGCTCTTTATGTTCCTGTAGCAAGCCGATGCCCCTGGCTCTACTGGCATGAGACAGGACATATGGAGATATTACTGGTGCCCGCTCTAGCAAATAGATGATCAACGGGAAGATTGTGATCGTGATCCAAGGATACTTAGGCAGTGGTACTGAACAGTTCTACATGTAAGTGTTATCAATTGATAAGTTAATGAGTTGCATAGCATATAAAATATCAACTAATTCCAGAGATTCTGAATCTATAGGACTAGGGTGAAATCAGGTTTTCTGACATTTAATAAACTACTGAGTATATAAAAAGGTCTAAATTCACATTAAACAACCCTTGAAGTCTACAGATCTTGCTGTCTCCTGGAAACCCAAAGCAAATTCTTTAAATAGCCCAAAGTCATAATCCAGCAGTCATGAGGATTCATCTGATAGATCAGATTCTCCCACCAGCAAACGTGCAATCATGGAGACCTGCTTCAAGCTTGCTATCCTGCAGTACCTCGAAATGTTTGGTCTGAACATATTTTTTTGTTTTGTGAGGCCACATCTGGCAGTGCTCAGGGCTTATTTCTGATGCTATACTCTAGAATTACTCCTGATGGGCCTCAGGGAACCATATGTGATGCCGGCATTGTACCCAGATTGGCTGTGTGCAAGGCAAACATTCTACTTGCTGAGCTATCACTCTAGCCTCATGGGTATAAATATTTTCTAAATGATTTAGGCAGTCTGTAAATGGTCTTCATAACTGTAGCAGTTGTTTTTCCCAGTGCTTTGGGAAACTAACTACACACATAGATTAGTTTCTAGAATACAAAGATAATGACTGAAAGAAATAATTAAATTCTAGTAGTAATCATGTCCAAGTTCTGAACTCTGTGTCTAGTGCTTGCAAATATGCAATGCTGGTGCCCGCAATGAGGGTTACATGAGAATCACACAGTAGTTGAGGAATGACTCAGCTTCAAGATACAATTTAAAACAGTGAATGCTAACCAGGGTATACTTACAAAATGAAAATCATGTTAGTTTAGAATTTAAAAGCACTTACCTACAGGATTGGACAACTGATTATAAACATCAAGTCTTGGTCCCTTCCACAGCCAATGGACAGGAGTGCTCTGTTGTTGACCTTGTTGACCCAGAGGGCACTAAAAAATTAATCTTAGAGATAGAAAACATTATAGGAAATCTAGATAGATTTTGGTAGACAGAACAATCGTTCCCAAGGAAGCCTGTTCCCTAAAGCCCAGAACTGATAACCACATCACATGTTACAGTACATAGAACAAGGGATCTCCTATATGTAACTAAGGCTAAGGATAGAGAGGAAGAGATTATTATGCATTTATTTCCATGAGAATCACGAGTTCCTTTAATAGGAAAGTTGTGAATAAATCAGAAAGGTGAACAAGTCAGGAAGTGATCTGAGTCTAAGAGAAAATCAACCGGGCATTGCTGTTTGGCACTCGACATGTGATCATGAACCAAGGATTAGAGCCACCTTTGAAGCTTGAATTGGAACATCAGTCCTACAACTGCAGATGCCTGAGTCCTGCTAAGACTTAGTCCATCTGTGGATCCCCTAGGAGCAGCCCACCAACACCTTAATTCTAACCAGTTAGGCTTATTTTGGAGTTCTGATTTTCAGAACTGTGAGGACAGAGATTAATTTACTAAATCTGAGTTTGTCTTTGGTTATCTTTTCCCCTTGTTTGGGTTGTCATTGCTACATTGTGTCATTGCTACATGTGTCATTGTTACATTGTACTTGACTGTGGAGCCAATGAGCACATAGGTATAAGTGGGGATCTCAGTAGACAGTTTGGACAGTGCTAGGGTCAAACTTGTGGCCTCAAGCACGCAGGGCGGAGTCTATCACTGAGTCATACTTCTGAGAACTTCATACCAAATTGAAACTACATACAATTGAATGAAGGAAGCTATTGGAATACTTCAATAAGATATCCTTTATGATTTTATCATGAGTGAAATCTCTGTTATCCTCATCAAAATTCAATATCTAATGGCCAGATTCCATTTCGTTTTGGTGAGGAACTGAATACATAACTCTTTTCTTTTTATATCTCTTCATTGGCTTTTATGTTGTACTTATGGTGAAAATTAGAAGAGCATCATACAAACATGTGGAAGTCTTCCTAATCTTTTTGGTATATTGAACAAAGCACCTCCACCTGGGAGGAGATCTTCAAGAAGGCAAGAAAACGATGATACTCAGGCCAACGGAAGCTCACGGTCATCTTGTTCTCTCCTCTTAAGCACCTTTACCCAAAATTTTCCACAGAAGGAGAAAATCCTTGGAGAATCCTTGGGAGAATCACTTGATCACTTGATCACTTGAATCCTGTTATTCATCGATTTGCTCTAGCGGGCGCCAGTAACATTTCCATTGGACCCTATCACGTGCCAATGTAACCCAATGGCATCTGGATGATTCAGGAATATGAAGAGCCTCAAACCATTCCTTCAGGGTCTTAACAAGGAAGTCTGACTATCTTGTAGGTGGGCGGTCTTTTGACATCCCTTGGGATCCAGTCGGTAACGCGCTCTAGTCCAACGGTTGTCTCCAAATCACATTACATGTCCAGCCCAGCTGATCTTCGAAGCCTTGGTAAACGAGACAGTGTCCCTGATTCTGAAATAGCGACGGAGGTCAGAACTCCGGATTCCTTCACTCACTTGAGTGAGACGTGATATTCCAAGCATAGCTCTTTCGATTCCTCTCTGGGAGACCCGAATAGCATTCTCATCCTGCTTTTGTAGGGCTCAGGTCTCTGAGGCGTATGTTAATGCAGGGAGAACGGTAGAGTCGAAGAGATGTGCCTGGAGCCGGAGGTTCTTTGTCCTTTAGCTATTTCTTCAATGCCTTTGAAGGCATTCCATGCCACTCTCTTCCTCCTGCGCAGCTCAGGTTTTAGGTAGTTCATCATGTTAACTTCTCAACCTAGGTACACATAACTGCTGCATTAAGAGATGTTTCTTCCATTGAGAGTGAATGGGGCCTCAGGAACTAGTTCATTTTTTATGAACATAGTTTTCTTCAGATTCAGCTGTAGACCTACCTATCTTTACACATTCTCGGTCAAAGTCAGACAACATTTGAGCTGCTTTGCTAATGTTTGGTGTTATTAGAACGATGTCATCAGCGAAGCAGAGGTGGTGTAGTTGCTGACCATCTATCTTCACTCCCGTTCCTTCCCATTCTAATTGTCTCATGATGTTCTCGAGGGTGGCGCTGAAGAGTTTTGGTGAAATGGTATCACCCTGTCGAACACCTCTTTTCACATCAATGATCACTTCTTTGTAGAATGGTGAGATCCTGGTGGTGAATCCATAATAAAGCTCATGAAGGATCTTGATGTATTGGGTTTGAACGCCCTGTTTGGCTAGGGCTTCAATGACCGCTTCAGTCTCCACAGAATCAAAGGCTTTCTGTAAATCAATGAACGTGAGACAGAGCGGCATCTTGTACTCCCTACAAACCTCAATGAGTTTGGTTACTGTGTGGATATGGTCGATTGTGCTGAATCCTTTCCGGAAACCTGCTTGCTTGCATGGTTGTCCTTCATCTAGTGTTCTGCTAATCCTGTTCAGGATGACTCATATAAACAGCTTGTAGATGACGGACAACAGGCAGATGGGGCGATATTTGCCGATGTCGTGAATGTCTCCCTTCTTGAACAGTAGAACTGTCCTGCTGGTTTTCCATTGGGAGGACACCTTGCATTCAGACAGGTAGCGTGTGAAGAGCTGAGCTAGTGTATTGATGTGTACTGACGGCAGATTTTTCAGGTGTTCAGGTCTGACTTTGTCTGGGCCTGGTGCTGTTCCCTTCTTTACCGACGAGATGGCATGTCGGATTTCAGAAGGGAGAACGTTGGAAATGACATATCCATCCTGTGGAATTTGGTATGTGGGCAGGTGAATATGGCTATCAAACAGATTTGAGTAGAAGCCCTGGATAATCTCCATTGCCTTTCTGGAAGATGTGATAGATCCATCAGGGCGTCGGAGGGCAGTCATCTTGGTCTTATAGTTGGCGAAGGATAGGCGGGGGTGCGAATGCTTTTCCCAGCTTCTGCTGCATCTTCCAGTATTTCTGCTCTTCTGTCTTTGAGGTCTTCTTTTATTGCTTCTCTGCACTGTTTAGCAAGCTTGGACGTTAGCATTTGGTCTCCTGAGGCTCGCGCCTTGCCACGTTGGCGAATGAGCTCAAGAGTTTCTGAAGACAAGCGTCCTTTTTGTGTCTTTCTCTCTCTCGGCATTCTTCGCACAATCATGGGGTTGCTGAACCAGTCGGTTGTATTCTTCATTGATGTCGCCATTATGCTATCTTCCCATGTGGCTGCAATGGTGCCAAAGAGTTCCCAGTTGGTGGTCGCTCTGGGAGTTCTCTTCTTAAACTTTGCAGCCTTTTCTCCCGGTTGCGGAAAGTAGAATTTTGCATGAAGGAGACGGTGGTCCAATCCTGTTTGGAATTTGGGGACGACAGCAACATCGGTCAGACAAAATCGTCGATTGAAAATGATGTGGTCAATTTCATTGTGGAACTGTCCGCCAGGAGAGACCCATGTCCAATGTTTTGCTACAGCCTTCTGGAACTGTGAGTTCCCATGAATGGTCTTGGTGGACATGATGAACTCAGATATTCTCTCACCCTGTTCGTTCCATTCTAGGCCATGGGTTCCGATGTGAAGTTCTTCAGCCGATCTTCTTGGTCCTATCTTGGCATTAAAATCACCGACTATGATCTTGTATAAGGTGTGATATTTTTTATAGAACTCATCCAATTCCATGTAGAATTTCTCAATTTCATCTTCTTTGTATGTGGATATTGGTGCATAGACAATGAAGAAAGAAATTGCTGGCAGTGGGCCACATCTCCTCAAGTGTAGTCATCCTATTCAGTTTGTTAGGCATTGAAATGAATCAATGTTGACAGCCATGTTCGTGTTGACAAGGACACCATTGCCACCGATGACTCTTTCGTGCGCATGTTCCAAGGAACAATTCTTCTCCGGTGTCAAATACAGCATGATGTGACTGACGCCTCCTCGTCTCAGTCAGACCAATGATGTTGTACTTGATCTTTTTTGCTTGCACCATCATATCCTCAATATATGCTTCCGATGCCAGCGTACGTGGCATTGAAAGTACAGACAGTCATTTTAGTCCTTCTTCGTTTTGGCAGCCTAGGATGGCCATGAAATTTTATCAGGCACTGCTTGTTTGCCTTTCTTACTGCTGCCGTATTAAGGGCTCTTTCTGGGTCAGTAAAATAAACATTTTTGTTTCTGGATTTGGCATTATTCTTCCTTGGGAGAATAATGAGTGATAAAATCTTCTGGAGTGGGGTCATGATGGAACATTGTGGAACCTGCTTAATGTTTTAGTAGGTGATCCAGCGAGATAGTTCAAGGGTTAGGGGACTTGAATTGTAACATACCAACCTAGGTTCCAATCCCCATACCACATCTGGGCTATTGAACATTGCTTGGGGTAAGTACTGAGCAAAGATACGGTAACAGGCCCAGAGCAAAGTCAGATGTCATCCAAACCACACCTCCCCCAGGTTAAAAAAGGAATAATTCCAGAGGGAAGAAAATTACAGTTACACCATAGCCCCAAACAGCTCCCACACCAGCTCTCACATTCAAACCACCACCTTCCAGGCTGGAGCAATCTGCCTCTTTCTCTCTCTCCAAAGTGCCCTCTCTCTATAAAGACTTGTTTTATATTTCAACCCAGAAGCTCCGCAGGTTGGGAGCCAACACAGAAAATGCAATGAGGTTTTATAAAGATTGTCAATTCTTCACATGCAGGAGGGTAGGGTTCTGAATACAGCTCTGACACAAAAGTGGCTCTGTCTATGAAGCCACTTCGAATTGCATTTCAGTCTATCCTCTCTGCCTCACTTCTCTGCAAGTTAATGGAGCTAATTTGTTCCCAAACAATGCAAATTTTCTCCTGTGAAGTGTGCTTTGAGAACTAAGCTCACACTCCACAAGGGAAATAATTTGAAAAATTGTGTTACGTGAAGAGATTGAATTTTGTAGATGTTGCCTAGTTCTGTCTCAGTTAAATAGAGAGGAATTATTCATCCATCTTTCCTTTCATTCCTGCTCAACTCCACTTCAGAGGGTTTGGTGCTTCAGACTGTCTCTGTTGTACATAATAGAGTGAGCTGCTATTTGTGCTATCATTAAAGGTTATGGTCTTGCTAAGACTTAGGGACCAACTGGAAAAAGTCCATAAAATGAAAGTAGGCTTGTTGGGAAAAGACAAATGAAGTTCATTTTTAGCATTGCTGCTATGCTATTTTGTACATAATAACTAAGTAAAACACAGTCTTATAGCAAGTAAAATGATTTCTGTGTGCATCTATTATCTACAGTTTATGAGATACTGGACTAATATGCTAGTGATTATTTCAAGAACGTAAATTGCACTGTTTCACTAAAAAGCTTCTGCACCTCAAAAGAAACAGTGACTAAGATACAAAAGCAGTCCACAGAATGCGAAAGAATATTCACTTAATACCCATCTGATAAGGGGTTAATATCCAGGATATATCAGGCACTGGTAGAACTTAACAAGAAGAAAACAAACAACCCCATCAAAAAATGGGGAGAAGAAATCAACAGAAACTTCAGCAAGGAAGAAATTCAAATGCCCAAAAAACATATGAAAAAATGCTAATCATCAGAGAGATGCAAATCAAAACAACAATGAGATATCACTTTATACCACAGAGACTGGCATATATTCAAAAGAGTAAGAACAACAAGTGCTGGCGTGGATGTGGGGAAAAGGGGGACACTCATCCACGGTTGGTGGGAATGCCGGCTGGTACAGCCATTCTGGAAAACAATATGGACATTCCTCCAAAGACTAGAAATTGAACTCCCATTTGACCCAGCCATAGCATTCCTGGGAATTACTCTGGGAAACCAAAAATACGCAGCATCCCTACTTTTATGTTCATAGCAGCATTATTCACAATAGCCAGAATCTGGAAGCAACCAGAGTGCCCGAAAATCGATGACTGGATAAAGGAGCTTTGGTACATCTACACAATGGGATACTATGCAGCTGTTAGTAAAAATGAAGTTATAAAATTTGCCTATAAATGGATGGACATGGAGAAGATTATGTTGAGCGAAATTAGCCAGAAGGAGAGAGACAGTTACAGAATGACTGCATTTATCTGCATAACATAAATATATAGGTACATATTATGATACCAATATCCAAGGTCAAGTGAAACATATATCAGGACGTCTTGTCAAAGGTGGAAATTATCACAAACGTGTGGGATTCAGAGGCTAGGTAAGACAGAAAATGGAACAGTGTGCTAACAATTTTCAAGGGTGCTAATGCCAACCTAGAACTGAGCATTAAATAGAGGCAAAAAGATACACATGACAACCCTTTAATGTATGTTCTGTAATCCATAGTCTGGAAGGGAAGGAAAAGAGAAAGAGAGAGAAAGGGAAAGAAATAAAGAGCCTGCCATGGAGGAGGGCTGGGGGAGGGAGAGGGAATCGGGGACTTTGGTGGTGGGAGATGGGCACTGGTGGAGGGATGGATGCTGGAACACTGTATGACCAAAACCTAAATATGAACCTTTTAATTGTATATCTTTGTAGTTGTAAAAATAAAAAATTAAAAAACTAAAATAAAAAAAATTCACTGTTTCACTTTTCCTCTTTTGTTGAGATATTTTGACTCTTGAGAATATTGAATATAAAGTTATTTCATTTATAAGCATTAGTTTACTTTTATTTGATAGTTATGGAATGAAATAAGATTCTTTGCTTTCAACATTTTTATTTATCACTGAACTAGAGGCCCTGACAAGAATAAAAAGAACAAAGAGGGAAAGAAGGAAGGAAAAAAGAAAGTAGGAAGAAGGAAGGAAAAAAAAGAAAAAAAGGAATGAAAGAAAAAGAAACATAAAGGAATAAAAAGAGGAAAATTATGAAACTCATTTCTCCATAAACCATGATTTATAAAAACTCAAATATATTATGTACAAATTTTTAGAAATAAATTTATCAGGATTTCTAAATTTAGACCAACAAATAAAATTAAATCACTAGCACACAAATAAAAAGTAGTTAACAATTTCTCACTTAGAATAGAATTTATCAGTATCACATTCTTAAGCAAAATCTAACATAAGAGACCTACATAGACTTGATAATGAAAAATCACACACCATTAATGAAAGAAATGCAAGAAAACCTAACTGGAGAAATTATATATTTACATATTGGAAGAATAAACATTTTATTTTCACTTGTCACTTGTGTCACTTGTCTTCCCATTGTTCATTGATTTGCTGGAGTGGGCACCAGTGACATCTCCATAGATCCTGTTGTGTGCTAGTGTAGCCCAAGGGCATCTGCTTGCTCCAGGAACACAAAGAGCTTCAGACCGTTCTTTCAGGTCATGGGAATGAGGTCTATAATATCCCTAGCCCTCCATCCCAATAAAGCCTCAAAAAAAGCCAGAGGAACCCCCACATCATGAGGGCCGACATATTCAACATCCGGATTCCACAGCTTGTCAGAGCTCCACCCAAAAGAAATGCTGATCTCTCCCCATTGTGTGTGGCCGTGCATTGTTGATCAGTAAATGCACAAGATGAGACCTACTACTGAGAGTATACCACCCACGCAGCAGAGCCTGGAAAGCTACCTGTGTCATATTTGATATGTCAAAACCAGTAACAATTATAGACCTTATTCCCATTTTATTTTATTTTTTTTTATTTATATTTTTTGGGGGGTCATACCTGGTGTTAGGAGTTATTCCTCTCTCTGCTATCACTCAGGAACGACTGTTGATGGAGCTTGGTGAGCCATAGGGCATGCCAAGGATCAAACCTAGGTTGGCTGCATGCAAGGCAAATGCTCTACCCATTGTACTATCACCCAGTCTCCAAACTAAGTATTTTAAAGGGGGAAATTATGCAACAACTAATAAATAAATTCTAAATAATCTTAATCAGAAACCTAAGAGTTTTGGGGAAAGGAGCACAAGTAAAATGAGAGAGAGAGAAATGTTCTGAAACATACATGGCAGCATGATCACTTGGGAGGACACCAAGACTTTACACTGAGCACAGTCAATATTAATGCACAGAACTTACATATATTCATCCGATTTTGAACATGATGGCAGTGAATATTTTCTGACTATTAAATTCTATTTTTTCAATAAAAATACAATCTATTATATTGGCTTTATTGTTACTTTATTGACGTTGTGTTCGGGTCACAGTGCTCAGGGCTGCCTTTGTACTAAGGGGGTCACTCCTGGCAGGATTTGGGGCCCGTATGGGGTTCTGGGGATCAATCTTGATCAGCTGCATGTGAGGTAAGAACTTTACCCACTCTACTATCTATCTAGTCCCTCACTGTTTTGTTTCGGTTTTATATTAGGTTCCCAAATTTTTGGGATTTTCTATATAGATAGCCACGTCATGTACAAATGAAGACATAGTCTGTATTACTTTAAAAATTGCATTGTCTTTATAATTTATATTCTAATCATAACCTTTGATGCTATAAGATCTGTATGATTTTTATCTGTAGGATTTTTATACATAATTCTTTTGATATCAACACACTTTTCATTGCTAAGACATTTTATTTTGGGCATCATGTATGCTATTTTGGGGAATGTTTAATGCAGTAATATGAATATGTGCTTTTGTTAGCCTTTTAAGGGTGATTAAATGATGAATGCATGAATAGATTTTTCTCACATTAAGTCAACTTTGCATTTACGACAAATCTTCCAAATCCTGCGATATTAAAACCACAATATCTTCTTACGGACATGGTTTCACGATTGAGAGATATTCATCAACAGTTTAATTTTTTTGTATTTGTCTGTGAGATCATTGTTGTCATGTTTTATGGTACAAGTAATACTCTTCGCATACAATGAGAACATTTGGGGACGCATTCTTCCTTTTCTGTTCTCAGAGCAAGATTGTTTCAGAAATCATGCTAAGGGCCAGGCCAATCATCTGTGCAGGATCTCACCTCAAGGTCATTAGCGTTCTCTCTACCCTTCTCTACACCTCTATATGTTACTCAGAACTCTTATGTCCTTCCTTCCAGGCTACTACTGTCACGGTACCACCACCCCTAAACCCAACACTGCGATGCACCTCTGGATTCTGGAATGATAAAGAAACCAGCCATTCTCTGTCATTTCTATCCTCTTTCTCCAATGAAGATACGGAGTCTGAGTAGGTCTCTCTGAGTTGAACCACAGAGAGGCTGCCTGGGAAAGCCCAACTCTCCCTCTTTCCCGCTTTGATACACCTGTGTTGGGGTTGTACTTGTTTCTGTCCTCTGTTCCCTCCCGGGAAGACACCAACATGGCCCTTGGTGGATGATGGGCAGAGTCAGCCCATCACTGTTTCCTGGAGCAGAATAGGAAACTCCTATTTCTTTCTTTTTACTGATGGCATCTCCCTGGATAGAGACTTCATAAATACATCAGCAACTAGTAAGGAGCGCTGACACTTGTCAAATTTTCACTGGAATTCCAGAGCAACGCAGCGGTGGGCTGAGGCGGGCAGGAGTCAATCCTCAGAGTAACTGGTTTTAACTGGTTTCTGGATCCTCTGAGAGCCAAGGGAGCAACGGCAGCTGCAGGGAGATTTGTGCTAAGGCAACCAAGTGGCAAACATGAGGATCTGTATTATTTGCTCTGAGTAAGAAGCACGCCGGCCCCCAACCTACCCGGAGCCTGACGTGCAGCGGGGAGCTCTCAGGAAACGCTTTATTGCCACTGTGGGCTGAAAACTAACTTTTATAATATTGATTCTTTTCAATTTTTCAGGCTTTTTATACTCAGGGTGGGATCTATTTTGATGAATGCTCCATGCAAACTTGAAAAGAATACGTATTCTGCTATTATCGGCTAGAACACTCAATAAATGTCAATCCGATTGAGTTGGCTGATAGCACTGCTCAGTGCGGATCTGTTTTCACTGATTTTCAGCCTATCTCCAGAGCTGACAGGGGTTTAGAAACCTCCATTATCGAGGATTTCTTTATTTCACCTTCATTTTTCCCCCTCTCTTTTTTCCTGACACATTCTGTCTTTATTTAGTTAGGGGCATACACACTTAGGATTGAATTGACTCATTTTTCTTTAATTTCTCTCTTTAGCACTGATAATTTTCCTAGTCCTGAAAGTGAGTGAGGTCAGATAACTTCTTCCTTTTGAACTTGTGTCAGCTGGTAAAGCTACACCCACCACGTTCTTTCCTGTTAGAAGTGAGTTTTCTTAGAAAAGCAGTAGTTAAGGTCTGGCTGTTATCCACTCAGACAGCCTCTTTTGAAGTAGAACAATTAAAATATTTATATGTATATATATATATAACAATTAAAATATTTCTATGTATATATATATAAATATATATATATTTATATATATACATAGAAATATATATATCTATATCTATATCTATATATATATCTATATATATATATATATATATATATATATATATATTTGCTTTATGGCCATACCTACTTGTGTGCTGCCCAGAATGGGAGAAGAAATCTACAGAATTGGGACCTCCTGCTCATGAAAAATGTGCTCAGTGCCTGGAGCTCATTAGCTCACCCGGGATTTCCATCTAAAGCGACAATTAGTACATTGGTTGTAGCAAACATGTTTGTGTCTATTTTTAGTCATGACTAAAGGTTTCCTGTTCTAACATCACCATAGCTTTCAGTGACCATTTTGGTGATTTTACTTTAATCATCACTTTTTGCATATAAATTGTATGTCTGTAAAAATAGTAGTAGCCCATGTTTATAACACATATTTTTTCTTTTTTGTTTTGGTTTTGGGACAATATCTGCTCTGTGCTCAGGGCTTACTCCTAATTCTAATCTCACACGTCACTTCTGGAGGGACTCAGGAAGCATGTGGGATGCCTGGGATCAAACCCAGATCTCTCACCCCACCACTATTCCATTGCTCTCGTCTCCATAACACACATTTTAGACCAAATAGCTCCCACTTCTATAATGTAAGTGCCCTGTAGCAGTATGATCAATTTCCTATTCATTGTGTGATACACTGTAAATCATTGCGTCTATGCATCTGTTATAATGACTTGACCTATGGCTATATCCTTGTCATTATTTTCAGGTAAGCCAGGATAAGATAAGAAAGCTTCTGTTAGGTCCAGAGAGATAATACAGCAGTAGGGTGCTTGTTCTGCTCAGGGCCAACCTGGGTTCCATCCTCACCACCCCAGATGGTCTCCCCACATATGATACTCATCAGGTATCACGCCCGCCAGGAGTGATATCTGAGCACACAGCCAGGCCCAGCCCTGAGCACAACTGGGTATAGCCAAAAGAAAACACACAAGCACATATAAACACTTCTGTTGCCTCCATACCTTGGTGCTCTTGCTTTTCAAGGGAGACTCATCCTTGTCAGTCCTGTGACTTTCCTGTCCTGTAATGAAGAAACTTCTCAACATTCTGATTTAGAGTATTATTTGTATCACTTGTCTTCCCATTGTTCTAGGGAATTCTGTTCATTGTTGCTGCAGCTTTGTTTGGGACAGTAAGCACCACACCTACAGTGCTCCGGGGATCAAACCCTGGGCCTCGGGGCATGTGGTCTCCACTTGAGCCACATCCTTGGCTCTTGTTCTTTGTTTTAAAAAACTCCCCCTCATTTATGTTTAAGAAGTTCTGACAGACCTGTGCTGACACTCATGATTCTTTGTCTCAAACTCTTTTCCTTTCCATTATCATGTGTTTGATATCTAACATTTCTTAAACACATGTTGATGATTCTCTTTACTAACATATAATGTTCCAGCAAGTTGTCTAAGTTTTCTAAGAGCACCTTTAATATTGTACTCATGGGCATTATACAAAATTCGCTGTGTGATCATTCCCATCTTTACACATATCTCAGAGTCCGATGTATAGTTACTTTGCCTTTTTTATGTTGTACTTTCTTATCTTTTGCCTTTGTGATGCTTTGTCATGTTGTAAGCCATCACATTTTACTGAGAAATGAAATAGACCTTGAGTCTATTTATTTATAAATAAATGAAGATTAACTTGTTCCAGGCTAGGAGCTGTGTTTTCTGTGGAATTCACACAGTGCTAGATGTCACTGTTGCCAGATTGCTCCAATGGCCCTGGTTTTCCCGCTCCCAAGACTTGGTGCCCCAAGCACTTCATAGAGTCTGTATCTTCTCTCTCTACATTTATGCTTCTAAAGCCAGGGTGTAAGTAAGGCATCTACAATGCCACCTTTACATCACATTCAATTCTCCGGTCTTGCCATGGGTCTTAGTCTCTCATCCTCAACATTCACAAGAGTTTCTCTTCCACAGCTTCCTCCTACTTCTTATAAAAATCAGATTTCGGAGGAGGGAGCTTCAAGAAAGACCCTAATCCTCAGTTCTGGACCAGATTGCAAAGCCCTCCTTCCGAGGAGGATTTTTGATGGAGATTATGTTGGGTGAATTTCACAAGGAATACACGGAAGTTTATCTTGCTCTATTTCCCAATATGTAGAGTAATACAGTCCATATAGTGCTTCTGGTCTGTCCTTGCTGTGTTATATCAGCCCTTCTTCCTTCAGGATTTGGAATACATCTATAGTGGGCTGTTAATCTTGTTTCTACACTCTTTGCTCTATGAATTTCTCTTAGTCCTCTGTTCCTCTTTCTCTTGTGGACTTCTGAGAAAAATCTCTCTAATCATTGTTTATATCCTTCTTTTTTCCCTAAAAGATTATCAGCTTCGTGCTGTGCTCTCTCTGATTGTATTTTTTCTTTCATAGGCACACAGTCCATTTCTTGGGAGTCAAAATGGATTCAAATATTAGATCAATTTCAAGGGCTCTTAACTGTGGGAAAATTTTCTAATCTTCCCCTAGATGCTTTTTCTACTTTTTCTTCTGTGCATTTATTTTGTCAGTTGTAAGTTCATTGCTTTGCAATAATTCCTAATTATTACCACTACACTCTCTGAAAAATATATTAGGCACCAGCATTTCATACATATATTATGCCTAATACTGTTAACGCTAAAGTGGAATTCCTGTATTAGTGGGTTTCTTGAGAATTGCTCGAAAGATTAGCATACAAAACTCAGATGAAGTTCATTTACCATGCAGAAAGGCAGATGAGTCCATGTCCCTCCCTAGATGTCCAGGCCTCTCCACCACCCATGGACAATGTCCTGGTCCTATCTTCAACTCTGCCTGGTCCAGTGTACGGCCCCATTTAGCTTCACCCTCCCTGATCTGGTAAGTGAGAGGGAGCTGGCAAGAAAGTGAGCAAGGCAAGAGAAGGGAAGGGGTAGAGCCAGCAAGAGCGGCCCCTCTCTGTCTTCTCCTTCTCTGAGAGAGAGAGCCTGGGGCTCCTTTTCAAACCCCACCCCCAGGTACCCCCTTTCTGATTGGCTGCCTGTTGATAATCCACTAAAGTCTTGCATTTTCCACCCTAGCTCCAGCTGCATCAATACAACAGAACTTTAGTTTATATTATTATTATTATTATTATTATTATTATTATTATTATTATTATTGCTTTTGGGGTCATACCCGGCAATGCTAGGGGCTACTCCTGGCTCTGCACTCAGGAATTACTCCTGGCGGTGCTGGGGGGACCATATGGGATGCTGGGGATCAAACCCGGGCCAGCACAGGCCGGCCACGTGCAAGGCAAACGCCCTACCCCCTACCCTCTGGGCTATGGCTCTGGCCCCGCAATTTATTATTAATATTATTATTTCATAGAAAATAGTTGAGAATGTGCATTCTCAATTCTAGCAAGATCATTAGGTTTCTTTGCATAAATTTTACTCATTTGGAAACCTGAAAATAACAGTTATGATAGTCAAATATGTGGCATCCAATTGCACAGTACTATGATCCATTTATTGTTGTATACAGGAACTGTTAGGATAAATCTTATTTTTCTGATGATGATGAAATAGTCAAATAACTGAGGTAAACAACTGGAGATCTACTAATTCTAAAGCTATGGCATAAAGTAATTTATTTTTCCCACTATACTGAAATCTCACTTTAATTTTGTGAAACATTTTGATGGCTTTGATACTATCTCTGGCATCCACACTCATCTATCACCATGCACAGGGTTGACTTGACTGTTCATTAATCTGGTGTCCCACTGTAGCTCCCTCCTCCCGATGAACCACGCAGCCCTCGTGACACAAGTCAGCTCCTGATGCCTCATTTTGCTTTCTTAGTTTTGTTCATTTATTTGTTTATTTATTTTTGCCTAAAAGGCAAGGAAAGACATCCAAGCAACACACGTCTACATGACGATTGTAGAAAAGCAAGTTCTCCTGAGATAGCAATCAGACAGATTTGATAGGAGTTTGTGGGGAAAATCACTTCCTATAAAATCTAAGGGAAAAATGCTCAAAGACAGCCATGAGGGCCCACAGGAGATTCCTGTGAATCAGCCTTGTCTCCTCTGCAGCTCATCCTTCCCCCAGCCCCTTCTCTTCCTCTTTCTCTCAATCCTTCCTGTGGCTACTGAAGTGACTTTCTGGATAATAAGTTTGAAAATTTAGCCTTATTTCAGACTCTGCTTTTGGATAGGACCCAGAGCAGGCTGCTAGAGCTTAGAGCAAGGTCCTGCTCAAGGAGGTTCCTGCTCTGGCTCTGCAGGTGCCAGACAAATAGCCTTTTGCTTGCAGAAACCAATGTGCTGAGCTCCAGTGCCTAGAGCCTGATCTTCTCTCTGGATTTTACCTTGTGCTGGAGGAGAGGAAGCGCAGGGAGCAAAGAAACTTTGTCTGGTGTGGTAGCTGCAACACTGAAAAGGTGTGGAAGGAATAATAATTCACACAGTGGACATGAATTTTTATTTACTTTTTAGAAGCCTTAAAAATACCAATGTCAGGATAAAGCCAGTAACTATCAACTCTGGACAGAGGGAAGAAAAATTATCTGGGGAACTGTTTATACAAACACTGACCTTTGGCAAATGGAAAACAAACAATGATGAAGATTAGGTTTAGAATTTAATTATAAGTTGAAAATAACTTCAAAAACAAACACAGTGTGAAGTCTTCCTTCAAAGTTAGGGTCCTGCTCAGATGAAAAGGATCTGGATAACTGGAATGAGACAAAACCAGGAATTGGATCTTAGAAAGTCCTAAAGTCTGGGGAAAGATAAAAGCAGGAAAGTGCCCGGGACTAAGCAAATGTGCCTCAGAAAGGAAACGCTGTTCTGCTTGTTGCAGACTCACCCATACTTCTAAGTCGAACCCTCGGGTCCATGGTATACAAATCTTCATTTATGAAACAGATGCTATTATGGAAAGAAACAGGTTGTTTACTAAAAGCACTGCAAGAGCAAATCAGATGTTCCTGGATACTGACTTTCTAGCAGAACTGGAGAGGCTTAGCAAGATCAACACACCAGAAGTCACAGGGAAGGATGTAGTACAAGGTGGGTCAGGAAATAATGTCTTGCTTTCCTCTTTCCTCTTGTATCACTTGTATCACTTCTCTTCCCGCTGTTCATTGATTTGCTCGAGTGGGCACCAGTAACATCTCCATAAGTCCTGTCACTTGCTAGTGTAGCCCCAAGGGCATCTGCTAGCTCCAGGAACTCGAAGAGCCTCAAACTATTCCTTCAGGTCATGGGAATTAGGACTATAATTGTTACTGTTTTTAGGCATATCAAATACGACACATGCAGCTTGCCAGGCTCTGCTGATTCCTCTCTTATAATGGTGTTTTAACACTGACGGTGATGTGGGCTCAGTGCCTATGACATTACAGGAATTGTAAGGAGAGTTTTATGTAGGACAGAGTTTCTGGGGGCTGGTACTACAAGATAGCTGGGCTCCCCAAAGTCTGTAAGACAAGAGAATTCTACAGTAACCAAGGCTCTATGGGGGTGATCCTTCCCCGAGGGACCCTCACTTCACCTCATCTCATTTCTTTCAGTATCAACACAATCTGGTTGACAATCAACATAGTCATTGATAAAATTTCAAAAGAATTTCCCAGAATTGGGAAATGCACCCAGGTACCACAGGCCTCAGGAGACTCAGAGGAAAATAAACCTAAATAGAAAACCTCCAAGACACATTATCATCAGAATGATGAAAGCAAAAGACAGAGACAAAATATCAAAAGCAACATGATAAAAAAAAAAAGAAAAAATCATCCTTACCCCGCAGGGGAGATTCCACGATCATGAAGGTGGTTTTCCCAGGGTGAGGCTTATCCATTGTACTCCGGATGTGCTGACCCCTGCGATTTCCCCAAATGTGGGAAACTCAACTGCCTAATTTGTGGTGTGGGGACTGCGTTCATGAAAGAAGTAAAAATTTAAAAAAGAAGAAGAAAACCTTCTGTGCAAAGGAACTCCTGGAAGTTCGAGCAGATCTATTAAATGAGACTCTGCAGGTCAGATGATAATGATGATATATGGTAAACAACGAGCAAGAACAAAATCCTCAATTAAATGAACATACCACCAAGAATCTCTATTCAGTTTGACCATCATTCAGATTTGAGCGAAGAGTGATACAAAGCCAACAAAGTTTCTTGGACTAGTAATAGCTTAGGGAGTTTATAGTTTTGAAACCAGTTTTGCAAAGTGCATTAAAGGAACTTATTTAAAAGACAAGACACGCTTTTCAAACATACATAATTTATGCAAAGAGAGAGTTGTAAATTCCTTCATTGCAGTAACTTCACTCAATAGGAATGGTCTACAGTCACCAATCAAAAGACGGAGCTTCAGATGAATCAGAAAATAGAAAAAAAAAGCTTGGAAATCAAACCAACAATAAATTTAAATGGAATATATGAATAAACAAGCAAAGTAAACTGAAATAAAATTTGTTTTTATTCTCATGAGCAAAAATAAAAATTAAATTCAGAATTCTTCACAAAAATATGGTGGAAGCAATGATATTAATTCAAGTGCTGTCAGCCTGCCTACAAGTGCACCTATCAGTCTCTGGAGTATCTATTTCTTTAGTTTTTCTATTAAAACTTTGGTGTTTGGAGTACTGTTGCAGGACTCCTCTTAGAGTCGCTGCATCTGCTCTGAATTGTCACCTGCAAATCACTTCGTAGATAAGAGGGTAGTTTAAATGTGGCAGTTTATCTGACCATGTATTTTGTACTAGCTGGTATAAATATTCTCCCATGCTACCACAATCATCGTGGGACTAGCTAGATCTTACCAGCATATTTGCCTGGCCACATAGGATCCCTAAGTAATTGGACCAGAGAGAAAAGCTGCTTGCCTCCAAGCAAACAAGCATGGCTCCCTGATATACTCAAAGGCAACTAAAATACAAAATTACTGTGAAGTAGACGAGACTTGTGAAGGCGTGGAGAAATATTCAACTGGTACTAGTATTAGACTTTGGTACAGAGACAAGCCATCTCGGAAACCCCCTTCTCTACCTTAGAAAGGCTTTTCCAATCAGATCTTGGCTCAAGACATTAGCATGTAAAAGGGCCTAGTTGAGGTGCTGGGAGAAATTACCTGAGGGCATTTGACCCTCTCTGCTTTCCATAACAGTGGGAGGGATATCTGAGTTGCAGGGGTATAATACTAGCCTGCTTCCTCTCTCACAGGGCTCTTTTTTGGGCTCTCTCTTTGTGAGCTCACACCCTTCTTGGGAGTCTTGCCTTTGTCTCTTCTTTACAGAGCCTTTACACGTGGTGGCCACCATTTTGGCCTACACGTGGCTGGGGGTTCTATCCAGGAATCCTAAGCACAGGGTTTTTCCTATTGTGGATTTGCATGCCTGAAACTGTGATAAGTAAAGCCTTTTAAAACTGCATCAGATTCCTGAGTCTTCATCCATTCCTCACCGGCTTCTGAGGTGGAAGGGAACTCGCACCCGGCACTGTTGGGGACCCCGCAGCATCCCAACAGAGTACTTTTGGAACAATTGACTCATCAGAGTAGCATTTATGGCAACAACTTGATTGATTGTTGATATGTTATTTCAGTCTTAAATCTGCTTTTATGCAATTGAATTCTTCCTAAAGTTGATTTAAATTTTCGATATTAAAAACAAAGCTCAATTATTTGCATTTTAAAATGTGCCTTATCTGCAGAGAAAGTCTCACAGTATCCCCTGATTCGAGCTCTGATCTTGCAGCATTTGTGATGCACAGGTCAGACGCACTGGAGATAGAGACTTTAAAAGCAAGAATGGGGGGTCACACCTGGCAGTACTCAGGGAGTATTCTTAATACTCTCAGTACTGGAGTATTCAGGCAGTACTCTCCTGGCTCTGCATTTAGGAATCAGTTGATGAACCAAATGATACCAACTGGGACCCTGTAGGATCAAAACCAGGTCCTCTGTGTGCAAACCCCGCATCCTACCCCTTGTATTACGGCTCCAATCTTGGAAGTGATGTTTTCAGATACCAGCATCCCTCCGATTCTTTAGTGGCCTCTACCACTACCATATGGATGCTAGCAGTTAGGTGTGGTTTTCACTGTTGCACTTGCAACACTGCTTGCTGCTTGAAGCTTGATGTCTGCTGTGCCTTTTCTGCATCAGATCAGCAAGAGAATGAGTGAAGTGACTCCTTCCAAATTCCTTCAGATAAAGGGAGAGAGGATTTCTTTCACAAGACAGGGCAGAGACCACGGAAATACCTCCTCTCTCTCTTCTCTGAAGGAACTCTGACCTCCGGAGGTTGCACAATTTAGTGTGTGCAAGCCCCCTATCCCTGCTGCATGGAAAGCTACAAGTATTCTGCATGTTCTAGATGGAACCATTCTGGTGCGAATAGCCAAGGCACTGCTCAGACTGGAGCAGTCAGCCATTGGAAAACTGCAGTGAGTATTGCCCAAAGAAACAGCTGCAGGTGCAGGATGCAGCACATTGAGAGGGTTCTGCAAGGACTGGAGGAAAATGATGATTTCTTCTAAGAGTTTCACAGGACAGAGAGGAGTGCGGCTCAGAGACGTCAATCCTGAGTCTCTATTACAGAAGAGATGTCAGGGGAAGACCAGGGTTCCAAAGAACTTGTGGTCCTGAGCACAGTCAGGTGTGAGCTTACAAAAGCATAAAAAAATCACTTCCTAGTCAGACACGTATACAATGGGGAAGGCACTGAGGATCTGTGATCAGTAAAGCAAGTTACAGAAGCAAAATCAGTGAGTTAATGGTTAAGCTGGTTTACGGTCATGGGAAACAGTTGGCTTGTTTTATGGGGAACATGATGATGGTGACAGATGACTCCCGGAGCTGAACAGTCTGTTTATGCGCTGTATTTGTTAATGTGTTGCACCTGACCCTTGGAACAGGGCTAAGGAGTTGGAACAATGGATAGGCTAGATGGGGAAGAAAAATAGAGTCCCGGATGTCAGGAGAGCTTGGCTCAGCTGGAAACCAAGCTGGAAAAGCCTATCTTTTCCTATCTCTTTTCTTCTTGCTGGCTTGGGAGTTGGTTTGCTCGCTGGCAGCACTGGGGTAATATCCATCTCCCTCTGCTTTGCTTCTCTGGCTTCTTCATTTTTGATTCTTGGGGCTACCTGTCAGATGAATTTCCTGTACTCAATTCTTTCCCTGTCTATAGAATGGAAACTGGTATGAATGAAATACTTGTATCCTCTGCCCCTCCCCCCTATCCACCCCTATTGTGAAGGCTGATTTTGAAATTCTACTTTCAGAATCATCATCACCTACTGGTCAGGATGATGAGAGAGATTGGAAAGTAATTAGGTCAAGAAGGCAGAGCCCAGCATGTAAGAGTGAGGCCCTGTCAGAGAGAAATGAATGTAAGCATCTGACTTGCCCCTTCGGTCTCTGCTGTGTGAAGACGCAGAGGCAACACCACCATCGGCCGAGCAGGAAGGATGCTCTTCAGATCTCTCCCTCATACCTTCATCTTGAACTCCCCAGAATTAGAAATAAATTAATGTTCTTTTGATTAAGTAACAATCCGGTCTCCAATGTACTGTTTTAGCCTGAAATGACAGATAAATCCAAAATAATAAAGTTTAACCAGATGTAGTTTGTGTTTAAAATGCACACAATTGTATAATTCACTTAAATAAAATCCACAATAAAAAATGCCATGCTTTTAAAATAGCTGGGGAGTGAAGTGATTGGGCAATACCTGGCAATATTCAGGGCTTATTCATATCTCTGTGCTCAGGGTCATTCACAATTGACACAGGGGAGCATATGGGATGCTAGGAATTGAACCAGGCTCAACTGTATACAAGGCAAGTGCCATAACCACTGTACTGATATTTAGCTCCTCCCCAATTATTTCTTGTATAATTTCCAATCAGTTCTAAGTAAGTCGATACTCACCATAAGTTCATTTAAACTAATTTTCCTAAAGAAATTTACTGGCAGATAGTCTTAAATGACATTACAAGTGTTGTTTTAAAATAATTATTGAAAAGAACCTGCCCTGGAGGCGGATTGGGGAAGGAGGGAGGGAACCCGGGAAGTTGGTGGTGGGAGATGGGCACTGGCGGAGGGATGGGTGCTGGAACACTATATAACCCAAATCCAAATATGAACATCTTTGTAATTGTATATATCATGGTGGTATAATAAAATAATGTAAAGAAATAAAGGTCTAGGAAACTGAAAAAAATAAAAAATTATTGAATTAATCAGTAATTTTTGTCCATCTCCTGCATTGGTATGATTTTTATATTTTATAGCACTTTTTGGGCTAAGTCTCAACACTAGACTCAGCAAAACTTTAGAGCTAAAAATGAATGCTACTTTGAAGCTTTGTTTTTTTTCATATTCTTTATGTAAAAACATTATAATTATGAAATGCATAAAGATTAAATGTACAGTTAAAAATCAGGCCATTTAGCAGTGTTCTACCACACTTTATTTTCTTTTACTGTCTATTTTGAGTGTCCATTTTCCTCTGTGAAGTTGCAATTCAATAGCTGAAAACTTTTAATGGAAAATAATCTTCTTTGAATTGACTGTAGCTTTTGGCTTTCTTGGACTCATTTCTTTTATGGAGTTACATTCCTATACTCTCCAGTTAAAATTAAGTTTGTCTCTGAGGTTTAACGATTCAATTTAGTGTATTGCAATCTACAAAGTCTTTCTTAAACTTACCACTTTAGCCTTTACAAGTGTGAATTTGAATTTATCATTAAAAGTGGAGTGGTTACATTATTCAAACATTCAGAAAATATTTATTGATTGCCTGTCTCTCAAGATTCCTATTCTAAATCAACCTGATATTCTCTGTTGGTAAGGATTTTTACTTTAATAATAGCTGTGATCTTATATTCAGAAATAATTTCAAAAACAAGGAAAAATATTGCATATTCCATTTGTACAAACCAAGGATTTTTATATAACATGTTACCCTTAAATATTGATTATAGTGTAGTATACTATAATTAGTATCGTATCGTATCGTGTCGTGTCGTGTAGTATAATGTAGTGTAGTAAAGTGTAATGTAGTGTAGTGTAGTGTAGTAATGTAGTGTAGTGCAGTGTAGTGTAGTGCAGTGTAGTGTAGTGTAGTGTGGTAGGGTAGGGTAGGGTAGGGTAGGGTAGGGTAGGGTATGGTATGGTATGTATGGTATGGTATGTATGGTATGGTATGGTATGGTATGGTATGGTATGGTATGGTATGGTATGGTATGTATGGTATGGTATGGTATGTATGGTATGGTATGGTATGGTATGGTATGGTATGGTATGGTATGGTATGGTATGGTATGGTATGGTATGGTATGGTATGGTATGGTATGGTATGGTATGGTATGGTATGGTATGGTATAGTATGGTATACTGAAATTAGGGTTTAGACTGTCATTCATTGCTGTCTTGCTAACATTTCAGAGGAGTTTTGTCATGTGCTAAATAAGCACAAGCTATAAATACAGAAAAGTCACATCTTTGAAAATGAAAAGTTTTTGTATTTAAAAAATACTGCAGTAGGCAATTGAGTTATTAAATTAATCACATTTCTGAATATATGGTACATTTTATCATCTGCTCAAAAATCTCTTTCTAATTTAATTTAATAATTTATTTACTTTTTATTTATGCCCCTTTGCTTTTGCCTCTCAATCCCAACATTCCAGTTTGCTTAGTATTTTGTATGTTTGCGTAACTTCTTGTGGAATCATCACTTTTTTTAAATTTAGTTAAATCATACACATGCATGTGTATGTATATCTGGTGTACACATTGATTTCATTTGCTAATTTTTTGCTGCACCAGATGCAAGGTAGTGACATGTACATATTAAATTTGTTTAATATATATATATATATATATATATATATATATATATATATATATATATATATTTTGCTTTTTAGGTCACACCGGTGACACTCAGGGGTTACTCCTGGCTCTGCACTCAGGAATTACTCCTGGTGGTGCTCAGGGGACCATATGGGATGCCAGGGATTGAACCCGGGCTGGCATAGGCTGGCTGCTTGCAAGGCAAACTCCCTACCTGCTGGACTATCGCTCTGGCCCCCTTGTTTATATTTCTTAATAAGATAAATAACATACCATATAAAACTTACCCACAGTTCCAGACAGATGAATTATTTCCTCAACTAATCAAAGTAAGAAATTATACTGGAATAAGTCTACTTTTTTGGGTGTTACTTACAGTTGGTCTTTTATAATATTTTGTTTTTGATGACGTATAAATGCAGTCATTCTATATCTGTGCTTTTCTTTTTATAAGTCATTAACATCTTCAGTTAAGCTGATTCTGAGGTACTTGATTTTCTGGGATGCCATTGTGAACACAGGAATTTTTTAATATCACATTCTTCTCTTTTATTATTTGTATATAGGAAAATCATGTACTTAGGGGTATTGATTTTGTAACCTGCCACTTTACTATACAAATTTATTGTTTCTAGGAGCTTTTCTTGACCTTTTGGATTTTCTCTTACTCATGTCATCTGCAAATAGTGAAAACTTGACTTCTTTTTTTTTCTCTCTGAAAAAGATTGATGTCTTTTTCTTGCCTAATTGCTATGGCAAGTACTTCCAGAACTATACTGAATAAAAGTGGCAATAGTGGGCAACCTTGCCTGGTGCCTGATCTAAGAGGGAAGGCTTTTTAGATTTTCCCCATTTAGAATAATGCTTGCTGTGGGCTTGTGGTAGATGACTTTGACTACATTGAGGGAATTTCCTTCAATTCCCATTTTGTTGAGAGGTTTTTTTTTTTTCATGAATGGGTACTGGATCTTGTCAAATGCTTTCTCTGAATATATTGATATAATCAATAGATTCAAAGAATTGCCAGCATTTTGGGCTAATGCTGGAGATCAGAGGTGACTACAAGAGTATGCCACCCGCATGGCAGAGCCTGGCAAGCTGCCCATGTCGTATTTGATATGCCAAATACCAGTAACAATTATAGACCTCATTCCCATGACCTGATGGAATGGTTTGAGGCTCTTTATGTTCCTGGAGCAAGCTCTACTGGCATGAGACAGGACATATGGAAATGTTACTGGTGCCCACTCGAGCAAATCGTTGATGAACAGAAAGACAGTGATACAGTGATACAGTGATACTCTTGGTCCTGTGCTCAGCAATCATATGCCAATGTACAGAGACTATCTGCCAGGACAGGTAAGAAAATCAAGGGTATCTAAATTCAAGGCAAGCACATTAACCCCATACCTCCTCCTCAGCCCCAGGAGTTGACTTTGAGTTGCCAGAAAACAATTGTTGGGTCAAGCACATGCCCAATTGACTTGAATGAGGCATATAACAATAGGAAGCTCTGCCAGTTGTTTTCATGAGGGGCAAACATTTCTAAATTATTCCAGCTAGTCAGTGCTCAAGTACCATTTGAATAATGTACTAGTGTACTAGTGTACTCATAATGTATCTGATTCAAATAGAAGGACTTTGGCACTATTGCCCTTTAATATTTGCCCAATTTGACTATTGGGTTCTGAGCTGCTTGCGTTAGGGTCCAGCACTTTCCCTCGACACTAGGTCCTAAGGGCTGGACCTAGAAGTGGGCCCTGCCCAAATGGTTACAGCCAAAACATCTGTGCCTATTCAAGCTAAGGTGAGGCAGGGTGTATCTGGTCTTTGGACCACAGGAATATGTAAATCTGCAATTGTTGTCTGTTGCAATGGACCAGGATTTTGCAAATGCCACATAATTTGTGCTTGTACCGCCACCACCCATATAAAAGGCTTAAACTGTCTTCAGTAAATGGGAACTGCTTTCCAGGACACCCCCCGTGACCCCCCGCTGTGTTGGTGTTTTTATTTTCCTTTCTGCTACAGTGTCAAGGCAGATGCTTCTTCCCAAGTCCTTCCTCTCCTTTCACAGGGATGAAGTCCGGCAAGATACAGGTCTCCCTCATTCGTGCTGGGGGGTTCACTGGCCAGGCACCCCCCCACTTTCATTTATTTAAGTCCACCAATAAATGCATGATGCCACAACAAATTATAAAAAAGAATTTAAAAATATATATTTCTGCTTGTCTCATAAATTTAATTCAGCCCAAACTAATTAAAATCAATATGAAAAGTTGCATCTCTAAAGAATTTTTTTTTCAATCTTTTTTTTAAAATTAAACATTTTATTATACCACCATGAGATAAACAATTACAACATTGTTCATGTTTGGAGGTTTCGGTCACATAGTGTTCCGGCACCCCGCCCTCCACCAGTGCCCATTTTCCACCACCAATGTCCCCAATTCCCTCCCCCTCCCATAGCCTGCCTAAATGGCGGTTCTTTATCTCTTTTCTCGATCCCTCTCTCTCTTTTCCTTCTCTTACACATTGTGGGTTGCACTACATACACTTAGAGGCCATCATGTGCATTATTTTTGCCTGTATTTAATGCTCAGTTCTAGGTTGGTATTAAACCTTTCGACATTTATTCACACATGTTCCCTTCTCTGTTTACCTAACCTCTGATTCCCTCACATTTGCAGTAATTTCCACTTTTGGTAAGAGCACCTGATATATTTATGTCATGCAAATAAATGCAGTCATTCTATGTCTCTCTCTTTCCTTCTAACTAATTTCACTCAACATGATCCTTTCCATGTCCATCCATTTATAGGCAAATTCATAACTTCATTTTTCCTAACAGCTGCATAGTATTCCATTGGGTAGATGTACCACAGTTTCTTTATCCAGTCATCAGTTCTCAGGCATACTGGTTGTTTCCAGGTTCTGGCTATTGTGAACAGTGCTGCTATGAAAATAAAATTGTGGATTGTGTTTCCACTGTGTGTTTTTGGCTTCCCAGGGTATATTCCCAGGAGTGGTATGGCTGGGTCAAAAGGGATCTCAATTTCCAGTCTTTGGAGGAATGTCCATATTGTTTTCCAGAAAGGTTGTACAAGTCGACATTCCCACCAATAATGGATGAGAGTCCCCTTTCCCCGCATCCACGCCAGCACTTGTTGCTTTTACCCTTTTGGATATGGGCCAGTCTCTGTGGTGTGAGGTGATATCTCATTGTTGTTTTGATTTGCATCTCTCTGATGATTAGTGATGATGAGAATTTTTTTCATATGCCTTTTGGCCATCCGAATTTCTTCCTTGTCAGAGTTTCTGTTCATCTCTTCTCTCCATTTTTAATGGGGTTGGCTATTTTCTTCCTATATAGCTGTACCAGTGCCTGATATATCCTGGATATAAACCACTTATCAGATGGTTATTGGGTGAATATTCTTTCCCATTCTGTTCACTGTCTTTCTATCTCAGTCACTGTTTCTTTCAAGGTGCAGAAGCTCTGTTGTAAATCTCAGGGGATGCAGTTAGGGATGTATAGGAAAGGATGTAGGGGCAAACGCTCAGTGGTATCTCAGGTAGTAATATCTATTACTTCACGTGGAATGTCTGCACGGTTTTGAATTTTTGGGGTGTCGGTGGGTAGTTCCAGAGTCAGGGGTCGGGGTGGAGGTAGTCCAGTGGAAAATCTGAAGAAGATGGGTGTGGCTTGGGCCCCTTCTCAAAGTTCCAGCCCTGTATCCAGGAACCGAGTGCCTCAGGGACTGCCCGCTGCAGGAACGCACCTGGTGGGGAGAGTGGGGAGCTGCTGGGTTTCAGGGCTGATGGTCAGGCTGAAGGTCCAAAGAAGCTGGATGTGGCTTGGTCCCCTTTTCAAAGTTCCAGCCCTTTATCCTGGAACAGAGTGCCTCGGGACTGCCCACTGTGGGAACGCACCTGGTGGGGAGAGCTCGGAACTCACATCTTTAAAAAAAATTTAAAGTCACAGATCTTAATGCTAATCCTCCAATCTTTTATTTTAGGTTCTTGAGTGTAGAAAATATCATTTATAGTTAATTTTGATGCTTGAAACTAGATAGAAATAATTTTTGTTTTTATAGCATCTTAAGAATTGTATTTTATTTTTTGGCCTTTGGGGTCACACCTGGAGATCCTCGGGGGGTTACTCCTGGCTCTGCACTCAGGAATTACTTCTAGTGGGGTTTGGGGAACCATATGGGATGCTGGGGATCAAACCCAGGGATACCACACGGAAGGCCAATGCTCTCCCTGCAATATTATCACTCAGGCCTGCACCTATAAGTTCTCTAGGTATTATATAAATGTATAATTATCACTATCTGTCACTATCTTCCCATTAATCATCTATTTGCTAGAGCAGGCACCAGTAATATCTCCATATGTCCTGTTTCATGCTAGGAGAACCCAAAGGCATCTGCTTGCTCCAGGAACATAAAGAGCCTCAAACCATTATATTAGGTTACGGAATGACCTAATATAAATGTTACTGGTATTTGGCATACCAAATACTACACAAGCAGCTTGCCAGGCTTGCTGTGCGGGTGGCATACTGTTGAGTCACCTCTAAATAAAGCATTTATTGATGAACTGTGCGACCGCTAGCGGCCGTGCGAGCCGAGCTGTGATAGTCTGGTCTGCTGGGTGGAGTTGTGACGAGATGGAAGTCTGGATGTGGAAAATGGCGGGCCCCACGGGTGAGGGGTCGTCTGGCTTGTTGTGAGGCTCTGCTGGGGTGGCAGGCCAGGGCTAGAACCCGCCATGCCTCCTGGGCACCTCATGAGCAGCTGGGCACGGGAAGAGCAAGTAGCAGCTCTGCCCCATGTCTGAGAGTCTCTGGTTCAGCATACCTGGGCCGGATTGAAAAAAAAAAAAACTGCTGCAGGGTCTGTGTCGATGATCTAGGATGTGATCCAGACACTCTGAACCAGAGACTCTCAGACATGGGGCAGAGCTTCTACTGGTTCTCCCTGAACCCAGCCGCTCATGAGGCGCCTGGGAGGCATGGCAGGTTCTAGCCCTGGCCTGCCACCCCAGCAGAGACCTCACCTCAAGCCAGACGGCCCCCCTCCTACTCCATGGGGCCCGCCATTTTCCACATCCAGACTTCCCCTCTCGTCACAACTCCACTCAGCAGACCAGACTATCACATCCCGGATAATCGACAATGACCCTGCAGTATTGTTTTTTCAATTGGGCACAGGTATGCTGAACCAGAGACTCTCAGATATGGGGCAGAGCTGCTACTTTCTCTCTCTGTCCCAGCCGCTCATGAGGCACCCGGGAGGCATGGCGGGTTATAGCCCTGTCCTGCCACCCCAGCAGAGCCTCACAACAAGCCAGACGACACCCCCTACTCCATGGGGCCCACCATTTTCCACATCCGGACTTCCCTCTCGTCACAACTCCACCCAGCAGACGAGACTATCACATATAAATGTATAAGTATTTCAAATTATGTCTTTGTTAATAAATGAATTTACAATGTATTCATTACTTATGTTTTAATAGCATAATATTAATGCTTTAAGTTATACAACTTACTTCTATCCATGGTCATACTTTGATTATATTTTAAATTTGCTTTCAAGCTTCATTTTTTTCTATTATTTCCTTTTCTGGGCCACACTTGGTGGTGATCAGTGCTTACTCCAGACTCTGCACTCAGAGATTTCTCCTGGATGTCTGGGGGACCATATGTGGCGCCAGCAATCAAACCTGGGTCAGCTGCATGCAAGGCAAGTGCCCTACCTGCTGCACTCTCACTATGGCCTAAATTTAGTTTCAAGTTTTGAAAAACAAATGTTTCCTGAGATAATCAGCAGCAGTAATTTAGCACATTTTGAAATATTATATGGTATGTTAATTAAATTTTATTATATAATAAATTGTATGCTTCCCAAGATAAGCACTAACAAAATGGAGGCTATCCATATTAGCTTGGAACAGCTAGCCAGACACCTAAAAGAGATATTACAATAAATACCTGTCAAATGTTCATCCTCATATTTCTTATATGGCATCATTCCATAGGAATTTTCATAGGTCATTCATTGAACCGGTCACAGATTTAACTGTTATATAATAAAACAAGGCTGTTTATGATATTTATTAATTTTGATTAGTGATAGTCATAAAACTACGTTCAACCATAAGTAACCCAGATGCTACATTATATTTCTCACGTGTAATTCATTCCATTAGCTCATAAGGATTTAATAAACTAAGGCTCTATGTTAACTGCTATGAATTGAGAGAGAATCCAATAACTCTGTGTCCAGCGGACATGTCCAGACACAAACATCCAGTTGTAAGATCAAGCAAAGGTGAGACCATAGGAGGATGTGGCAGCCACAGCAATTCCCAAGCCTTCATTTCACATAACTCAGCTTTGAACCTGGTGTAACTGTTATTCTTGGAGAACACTTTTCATGATCAATCTGAGCATTGAATGAAAGCAAAGGGATGTATGAGAACCCATAGACACATATAATTCTGGCAAGCCACAATGTGTAAGAGATGGGAGAGAGGAAGAGAGAAGGAGAATATGAAGGAGAAGGAGGAGGAGAGGAGGAGATGAAGAAGGAGGAGGAGAAGGAGGAGGAGGAAGAGGAGGAGGAGGAGATGAAGGAGGAGAAGGAGAAGGAGGAGGAGGAGGGGCATTTACTTGTTTTAAGGACTAAGGGAAATAGGGTTTAGGCACTTTCCTAAATGCCACCGATGTAGGTTCAATCCCTGAAGCAGCATATGGTCCCCTGAAAACTGTCAGGAATAAGTCCTAAGCAATTCCAGAAAAGAGCCTTAAAAAAAGTTGTTAAAAAGTGTTTGCAAATAAATAAACTTAGTTGTTCAAAAGAGAAATGTACAGTATTGAATATCATGTCATATGTAGCTTGGTGGTGAATGAACTCAAACATGCCTCACATAAATGGGATCCCCGAGATTGCCTACTCATATTTGTTATTATAGTGAAGACTTTTGTTAACTTATAAAGTCACTCTTTAAGATTTAATCATTTTTAATGTTTTTGAAAAATCTAAGTTCCTAGGGAGAGTGTATATTTTTTAACAAATAAAAATGTTGTAAAAGTTTATTTTACATAAGGATTTTGCAGAGAATTAATTGTGCTAATACTTTGTATATAATCAAACAAATCCTCTTGTATTTTCTACACGGTAATCTTCCAGGGAGAGATATAACTGTATCATAGAACTCCCTTTGTACAATGCAACAGTGGAACAAATGAGTATAGCCTATGAGTAAGTATTTCCAGGAGAAATAAAACCAATTTGGAAAGCCTAAATTACATAGAATTAATCCCTGTGTGTGGTTGGTTGGAATTTCATACAAATGGAAATTTCTGCTAATGGCATTGCCTGAATTTTAGGAGAATCACTGTATCACTGTATCACTGTCTTCCGTTCATCATCGATTTGCTCGAGTGGGCACCAGCAACATCTCCATATGTCCTGTCTCGTGCAAGCAGAGCCCAAGGGCACCTGCTTGCTCTAGGAACATAAAGAGCCTCAAACCATTCCATCAGGTCATGGGAATGAGGTCTATAATTGTTACTGGTATTTGGCATATCAAATACGACACGGGTAGCTTGCCAGGCTCTGCCATACGGGTAGCATAATCTTGTAGTCATCTCTAAATCCAGCATTTATTGATGAACCGGGCTATGATAGGCTGGTCTGCTGGGTGGAGTTTTGATGAGAGGGAAGTCTGGATGTGGAAAATGGAGGCCCTCGTGGAGTGGTGGTCATCTGGCTTGTTGCAAGGCTCTGCTGGGGTGGCGGGCCAGGGCTAGAACCTGCCATCCCTCCTGGGTGCCTCATGAGTGGCTGGGCACAGGGAGAGTCAGTAGCAGCTCTGCCCCATGTCTGTGAGTCTCCTAATTTTAGGAGAAGTTAAAGACAATTATAAAACCCAATCTCTCAAATATGTTTACAGTTCAGAGCAGAGCTGAGTATTTTACTTTCTCAATGTCTTTTTTTTCCAGTCATATATTTCACATTTATGTAGCTGTGCACATACACAAATTAGCTTCATACTTTACATATATGAGGATTTGACATGGCATATACTTTGGAAGCCAATTTCATAACATATGTAACCTGATTCAAAAATATTAAATGCTTCTTAATGAACAGAATTACAATAAAATTTACTTTAAATTTCATTCTGTATTACATATATTTCCCTTTTTAATACGTATTCCATTAATTCAGTGCTCAAATACTTTATGTTCAACTCATTTCAATAGGTTATGATTCAAGCTTTCTGTATCTTAATCCTTCACAATAAACTAGTTCCCCTACTTAATTGTGAAACTGGAGCTTGAAGAGGGTTTTCTCTATGAATTAATTTTTCCTATCTTTCATGCAATAAGGTTAATTTGCTACAGGTTTTAAATTATTTCTTTTCTTTCTGACCACACACAAATATGCTCATGACTTACTACTGGCTCTCAACTCCAGGACCTTTGCTAGATAATTGGGGGAACCATATGTGCTGCCAGGGACAGAACCTAGGTCTGCTATGTTCAAGGAAGTGTCCTACCCACTGTAGTTGGCTCCAGTCCCCTAAGTACTGGTTTACCCACTGTAATTGGCTCCAGTTCCCTACGTGCTGGTTTTAAAATACAGATAAATGTCAATCTCAATTACATGGCCTTTCTACTATTTGACATAAAAAAATTTTGGAAATTAATGCTTGGTAATAACTTTTTTACAAAAAACTAGGAAACTGAGCATTTCATTAAACAATCAAGAAAGACCAATGAAACAAATGATTTAGGAAATATATAGCCCTTTCTTTGAGATTTACATTTTAATTCATTGATTTATTCCAGAAACATTTGCCGTATAGTTATATTTTGTATACATTAGTACATAGGAATAATTAAAAGTAAAATAATTTTCTTAAACTTCATTAATTGTATTGTTAGTGGTGGGTTGGAGTAAAATTAGAATAGAGGTCTAGTATAATTTCTTCAGATTATTAATAAGGGAAAAATAAAATTTCAGAGTTTCAGAAATCACTGTTTCAAGTCTGATTATTCTAAACAATGAAAGTAGGTAGATTTTTTTTTAATTTAAATTTTGGACTTTGTTTTTAGTAAGGCATACAAAGAATCTTACATTCCCTTATCAAAGTAGAAAAATTAATTGTAATTTATTTTAATGTTAATACAACCCAATATTTTACTATGAAGTACATAGAAAAAAAGAAATATATGTAATACAGTGTTGGGGGATGCCGCCAGGCTCCTGACCGTGCTGGGAAGCAAGTTCCCTTCTACCTCCGAGCCGGGGAGAATGGATGAAGACTCAGGAATCCGATGCAGTTCTAAAAGGCTTTACTTATCACAGGTTCAGGCATACAAGTATCAGCAATAGGAAAAACCCTCTGCTTAGGATTCCTGACTAGAACCCCAGCCACGTGTAGGCCAAGATGGTGGCCACCACATGTTAAGGCCCTGTAAAGAGGAGACAAAGACAAAACTACCAAGAAGAGTGCGAGCCCAAAAATGAGAGAGCCCAAAAAGAAGAAGAAAGAGAGGAAGCAGGCTGGTTTTATACCCCTGAAACTCAGACCTCCCACTATTATGAGAAGCAGGAAGGGTCAAATGCCCTTAGGTAATTTCTCCCAGCACCTCACCTAGGCCCTATTATATGCTAATGTTTTGAGCCAAGATCTGCCTGGAAATGCCTTTATAGGGTAGAGAAGGGGGTTTCTGAGATGGCATGTCTCTGTACCAAAGACTATACTAATGCCAGTTAAATATTTCTCCAAGCCTTCACAAGAGTCTCATCTACTTCACGGTAGTTTTGTATTTTTGTTGTCTTTGAGTTATCAGGGAGCCATGCTTGCTTGCTTGGAGGAAAACAGCATTCCTCTCTGGTCTAATTACTTAGAGATCCAACGTGGCCAGGCAAATATGCTGGTAAGATCTAGCTAGTCCTACGATGATTGTGGTAGCATGAGAGAATATTTATACCAGCCAGTACAGAATACATGGTCACATGTATTCTGTACTGCCACATTTAAACTACCCCCTTATCTATGAAGTGATTTGCAGGAGGCAATCCAGGGCAGATGCAGAGGCTTTTAGGCTTTTAGGTATCCTGCAACAATACAGAATAAAACTTAATGTTAAACCAATTTTTTAATAAAACATAATTTATATTTTTGGCTTAACCTAGTTTAATTTTCATGACTATTGCAACAGTTACCAAACAGGCAATGGATTAGAAACGAGATTATCACATAGTTTTGTAAGCCTTAAATTGAGATTTCTGTAGAGTTGAGTTCTTCCTTCGAATTCTAGAATGAAGGGCTTCAACCATTGTTCTACAAATTGGCCCCAGTGTGTAGGTGTCGAAAGTGGAAAACTACCAGCCTACTACCCTGGTTCCAATTGCCTGTGATGGTCAGGAAAGCCGGAAAGGCACCAATAGTTGTTGATGTGTTGATCAACACTGCTTTAGAGAACTCTTTCCCTTGTTTTTTCTTGCTGCTCCTTGGATTCCTTTGGCCATGCAAGATCCACATAGAAAGTCTCTAACACCCTGCCATTAAATTGATACAAGACTCTGAATATCCTGGCTTGTTTATAAGGTCCATACATTTTGATATGGGCCTAGTACCAAAGTGTTGTAAGCACAACATGCCAGAAACTTCGGACACAGATCATTGAAACTTCCATACTCTTCACCTTCTATAAGTTTGAGTATTTCTGATTCCACAAGTAAGTGACACCATGTTCTAAAGCTCTTTACCTGCATGATTTATCTCACTGAATCTAGTGAGCATTCAAATGATCATAAATGCCAAGCTCTTTTTTGTTTTGCATTAACAAAAATTATCCCTGTGTATACGTACATATTTATCAATTTATCCATAGGTCAAGCTCCAAATGGGATGTTTCCATGTCTTGGCTATTTTGGATAATGCTGCAAGGACCAGGGCACATAGATAACTCCCCAATATCTCAGTTTTAACTTCATCCTTTTTTTCCAGCTCATCTTACTGTTTTCCAGCCATGCTTCCTCCTCGCTATCCCTTGCCCTGAATCTTTAATCAGTTCCTAACCTTGCCTCCTGTGCTCTATATATTACTTCATCTAAAGCCTTTATCTAGCAGGTGTTAACAGGAATTTCAAGTCCTTAATCTTATTTCTCAAGCATTTTGCTATCAACTATACATCCCTCCTTGCCCTGGGAATAATCAAGCTTCCAAGTTTCTTTGTCTTCTGCTAATATTTCATTGCTATTTAGTTTATACCTATATCCACACACCCACTGATTTCAAACTGACTTTCAGACTTTGATTTATTTGTTATATCTTTCATTCATATATCAACATCTAACAATGCTGGTTGAATTTTGCTATTTATTTTTATAGCTCTTATATTGACACTGAACTTGCTTAAGTTTTCCAGCAAATTCATCAAATATTCAGAGCAACAGTTTGGGGAAGACAATCAATATTTTTGTTTCACCAACGAGGAAATGAATTAAAACTTATTATGAAACTTTAAGATATTGTAAAACCTCATTAAGATAGTATAAATTCTTTGTAGCATAAAATTTATCTTGGTTTCTTATATTACTATCTACGAAACATTTCTTATTACACAAAGGGTTTTTAAGAGCTCATTATGGGTGTTTTTACAAGGCCTTGAAAGAGTGTCATCTTTAAAATCTTTGCAGTATTAAACCTTATGGTGTTGCGTATTTGGCTCATTAATTATAATAGGTTTTTAAATAGATTACTTGGGAAAGCTAAAATTGTTTCCATAACACTATATTTCTTTTTAATTAGAGGTCATTGATCAATTGTCTGATCTTTAGAAACACCTTTTACAGAGCCCCGTACTGATTAGTATACCTGATAGAGTGGGTTCTTTCTATTTTCACTCAGTTTACTATTTCTAGTCACCAAGCTGCTGTTTTCTGTTATGAAATGGTTTTGTAAAATGCTAAAAGAGTTAGCCAACTACTTATTTATAATTATTTTTAATATGTATGCATGAATACATACTTAATAGCTGGAGATCCAGCTGCTTTTTATATATTTATTTATTCATTAGTGTAACAAAATAGTATTATTGAATGAAATTTAGAAAGAAATAGAGAGAGATACATATCAAAGAGAAACTGTAACTTCTTCAGAAGGGAAAGAAGTAGGCACCCAACAATTTTAAGTAAAAACATTACAAGAAATCACTGTAATTAACATTTTCAATTATAATAAAAGACATCTGATAGATGAAAGTCACTTTTCTTTTTTTTAAAGGTAATATTATATACTAAACAAAATAAAGCTAACCAAAAATTCAAAACAACAGTTTTAAATGATAGCCTTTACTGACAACTTATATGATCTCTTTCTTTACTACATTATACATCAGAATAAAAAATGTGACTTGAGATTTTTAGACAAGTAACTTAAAAACAGAAGTATATTTATTAATGCAATATAAAATGGTGGAACTGTGCAAAATGTACAAAGAACACCTAAAAATAAGGTAAATTGATAAAATATTTAGCTATAGGTCCCAGATTATAAAATCTTATTTTTTGAATTAAATTTTAAGCCTATATCTTAATAAGAAATAATTTATCAATCTAACACATAACTTTCATCAAATGTGTATTTACAAAGTCTTATCTAAATTGCATTCTTTTCAACAAAACAAAAATTATTCTGTAAGTTAAAACTGTCTTGGTAACTTGAAATTACTTTTTAAACCATAATTTGTCTTATATCATAATAGAAATATTTTCATTATAATATTCGCAACTAGTGAGCTAAATCAGCTACAACAAAAGAAAGATATTAACATTTAGCCTTTCAACAGAATTCTAGTGAAGAACTGTATGCATTTCATCACTTTTATAATAAATTTCACAAGGCTATCTCAATTAGTCTTTTCTCAATGTTCACAAAATCTTATTTGTTAAATCTTCTGCTTTAAAAGTACATATTGTGCCATTCTCATTAAGTTTTTTCTTAGTTATTAGTCAGAAAAACACTGACCCCAATTATCTAAAAGGTTTCTGAATGATTTCAGATAAAGGCATGTTTTCTGGACAATGTTACTTGCTCAACATAGTAATAAACAGTAAATGATGTACAAGCTACAAAATTTATGACTGCCTTGGTGAATATTCTCATTATCTACAAAATCTTAATTTTCTAAACAACTTCAGACACTAGAGAATAGGGGCAGAAAGACAATAATGACACTCTGTTGTTTGTCTTGCATGTGGCTGACCCAGGTTCGATCCCTGGCACTGCAGATGATACCCTGAGCACTGCAAGGAGTGATTGCTGAGCACAGAGGCGGGAGCAATGCCCCGACACACCACTGGGTGTGACCCAAAGTCCCTCCACAAAATAGTGAGTAACAAATAGTCAAAATGAGAAGCAGATGAATTTTGCCCAATTATTGTCAATTAGTAGCATTTATTAGCTGCATTTTAGTCTCTTTTTTTCAATCAGTTCCTTCACGCACCCTTAAAAAAGATGCTAGACAAGTCAATGACATAATGGAAAAACCACAGTAAATGGTAGTGGATTAACTTTACTCATAAATATGTTCAGAAGTGGTACAAACCTGAAATCAGTGCAGATAAATATAAAGCAGATTTAAATAAAATCTAGCAATGGTTCATATTTAAATTTCTTTAATAACTAAGAGCTTTTTAATGTATGAAAAATCATAATGGAATGCTAAATCAATTCCACAATTTATGATCAAGTCTTACATGCTTCTTTCATTAAAGTTAAAGGCAAATGTATTCTTTAGCAACTGAGGAGATAAACAGTAGGCAGGGTGCTTGCCGTCTCGTGGCAGACCCCAGTTCCATCCCTGGTTTCCCATATGGTCTCTGATCAATCCCAGGAATAATTCCTGAGTGCCAAGTCAGGAGTAAAACTCTGAGAATTGCCAACAATAATAACAGAATCTGTTCTTTTTCTTGGATGTAATAGTTAGGCATTAAAACATACATTTTAAAAAACAGAGACTTGGAAATATAAAAATGGGTAAAATTTCATGATGCTTTACTGATGGCAAACCATTAGAAATAAGTTTGGGGGGAAAATCACACTAGAATTACAAAAAAGGCTCTAAGTGTATTTTTTCTCTATATTAACATCAATGCACATGGTTGAAATGTTTCTCCTGGTAATCTTCCAGGAAACAAACCAGCTTTTGGCATAGATTCAACATATTCTAAAGTCACATCATTTCTGTATTTGGTGGACAGGTAAGGAGAAGATAGAAGGCCTGGGATGACTGGATCCAATATGGCAAGCAGCTGTGCGTGTTTTCGGTGCGTATGGAAAGAGTGTAATTGTTCTTGTGCTTGTAGTTGAAGACAATGGAAGAACTTTTGCCAATAGTATGAAGCAGAGTTTTCTATTTTCTATTGAGAAATCCAATAAATTTCTTATTGATTTCTAACAATAAATCCAATAAATATCTAGTCACAGAAGCCTACTAATTAGGTAAAATGGAAACAAGAGATACCAAGTTTGTCAAATGCAAAATCAAACTTCTAAAAAGATAATAGTATAATTAAAATATATTTATACTAGCAATAAAATTGTGTACATATGTATACATCTGTATTTTGTCAACAGAGTGAAAAATAACATAAGATTTAGAATTCTGTTTTATAGTATAATTTCCCATCTGGATTAGTCTCTAAATTCAGTGTAATTCCAATAAAAACTGGATAGGTTTTATGCATTAGATTTGATAAATTTGCCATAATATTCAGCTTCACGAGTGAGAATTTGGATATTTTAATTTTAAAATGTTGATAATTATATTTCAAGTTGATAGAATCAGGAGAAACAAGTAAATCATTCTTGACTTATTGAAAACTGACTTTTCAGGATTATTTTACAGATATAAGCATCAATGAAATAAAATACTATATTTACTATGTCACATATATAAAAATTAAGTGTAATGTCATTATCAAAAAGTAAAGTATAAATGGAGTGGACAGTTTTGTAAACAGGGAACGGTTATCAGGGAGGAAAAGGAATGTGCCATAAAGGAAACAGAAAGTGTCCTGTATGACACAAAAAATGGTGAGTAAGGTGACACAGAGAAAAAATTTACTTCAAGCAGAGTAGATAAAGGTATCTAGCTTAAAGCAAAATAATTTAAACCATAGAAATATACAAAAAAATAAACAATTGAGAGGACAGTACAAGGAATAGTTTAGCCTAAGAGTAATGTTCACTATCTAGGGCTACTAAAAAGTAAATTACACAATAATCACAAAATATTTTTCCCAATTAAATTACCTGAAAGGGGGGCGGGTGGCCCAAACGGCAAAAAAAAAAATTTACCTGAAATTCAAATCAATGACTGGCAGACTGGAAATTAGGCACTTTCTTATAAAACAGGTGTGGGTGGAAAAATAACATGTCTATTTGAACTGTATTTGCACCACATCTATTTAAATTCTAATTGTGCCTAGTTTAAGAATAACATGCAATTCATATTGAAGTCCCCTTAAGAATAACTCAGATATGAAACCAACTTTGCTTTTATACAACTATCCACAGCAAAGCCTTAAACAAGTATAGGCCATTTCTATGGCAATATCATTTCAGGGCCAAAGCATTTATTATTCAATGGATGAAATAGATTGGGATGAGCATCTAAGGAAAACTGATATAATTATTATTGAGACTTAAAAACAAGTTGCAAATCAATTATGTCGTATGATTATTGGCATTGCCAAAGAAATTGATGAACAAAACTCTGTTTTCTCTTATCATGCACTTATGGGAATGTTGTATTGTGCCTGTAATTGTGTTTAGTAACTGGTATCACAAGAAAATATTAACTTTATTAGAATTAATAATGGAATTAATGAAATGTAGTTTCATTTTAGTAGTTAAACATCAAGAGAACATTTAGTCAAAGTTTCTCATGTAAATTTTTGTGGGCAACCAACTGTTGCAAGAAACATATTGATTTACACCTATGACATCCATAAAATCACAATGGGGTTAAAAATCAAAGAATGTCATTTAATTTTCATCTTAGACTTACAATCAGGGAGAAAAATCTTAGACAGCCCAAATTGTGACCCCTTGGAGTCTTAGTTCAAGAAGGTTATTAAAAGAAAGGAAAATAACCATGGGGTAGAACATAACTGCAGAAACCATAATAGTTTAGCATCATATTTCTTAATATTGACTGGCTTTCAGTCAAGTAACCTTCATTTACTAAAAAGAGAAGGAAAGGAGTTTTCTAGACACAATTCTTGAAGATATGCCAGCTAGAAACTGTTTTCAGCTTATTCATTGATTATTATTCACTTCTTCACTTGATCACTTGAATCCCGTTACTCATCGATTTGCTCGGGGGGCGCCAGTAACATTTCCATTGGACCCTATCACGTGTCAATGTAGCCCAATGGCATCTGGTTGATTCAGGAATATGAAGAGCCTCAAACCGTTCCTTCAGGGTCTTAACAAGGAAGTCTGACCATCTTGTAGGTGGGCGGCCACGTGATCTTTTTGACATCCCGTGGGATCCAGTCGGTAACGGCTCTAGTCCAACGGTTGTCTCCAAATCGCATTACATGTCCAGCCCATCTGATTTTCGATGCCTTGGCAAACGAGACAGCGTCCCTGATTCTGGAATAGCGACGGAGGTCAGAACTCCGGATTCCTTCTCTCACTTGAGTGAGACGTGATATTCCAAGCATAGCTCTTTTCGATGCCTCTCTGGGAGACCCGAATAGCATTCTCATCCTGCTTTCGTAGGGCCCAGGTCTCTGAGGCGTATGTTAATGCAGGGAGAACGGTGGAGTCGAAGAGATGTGCCGGAGCCGGAGGTTCTTTGTCCTTTTAGCTATTTCTTCGATGCCTTTGAAGGCATTCCATGCCGCTCTCTTCCTCCTGCGCAGCTCAGGTTTTAGGTCATTCATCATGTTGACTTCTCGACCTAGGTACACATAACTGCTGCATTCAGAGATGTTTGTTCCATTGAGAGAGAATGGGGCCTCTGGAACTAGTTCATTTCTCATGAACATAGTTTTCTTCAGATTCAGCTGTAGACCTACCTTTCCACATTCTCGGTCAAAAGTCAGCCAGCATTTGTGCCGCTTGGCTAATGTTTGGTGTTATTAGAACAATGTCATCAGCGAAGCGGAGGTGGTGTAGTTGCCGACCATCTATCTTCACTCCCATTCCTTCCCATTCTAATTGTCTCATGATGTTCTCGAGGTGGCACTGAAGAGTTTTGGTGAGATGGTATCACCCTGTCGAACCCCTCTTTTTGACATCAATGATAACTTCTTTGTAGAATGGTGAGATCCTGGTGGTGAATCCATAATACAGCTCACGAAGGATCTTGATGTATTGGGTTTGAACACCCTGTTTGACTAGGGCTTCGATGACTGCTTCAGTTTCCACAGAATCAAAGGCTTTCTGTAAATCAATGAGCGTGAGACAGAGCGGCATCTTGTACTCCCCTACAAACCTCAATGAGCTTGGTTACTGTGTGGATATGGTCGATTGTGCTGAATCCTTTCCGGAAACCTGCTTGCTCGCATGGTTGACCTTCATCTAGTGTTCTGCTAATCCTGTTCAGGATGACTCGTGTAAACAGCTTGTAGATGACAGACAACAGGCAGATGGGGCGATAGTTGCCGATGTCATGAATGTCTCCCTTCTTGAACAGTAGAACTGTCCTGCTGGTTTTCCATTGGGAGGGCACCTTGCATTCGGACAGGTAGCGTGTGAAGAGCCAAGCTAGTGTATTGATGAGCACCGATGGCAGACTCTTCAGATGTTCGGGTCTGACTTTGTCTGGGCCTGGTGCTGTTCCCTTCTTTACCGATGAGATGGCATGTCTTATTTCAGAAGGGAGAACGTTGGGAATGGCGTATCCATCCTGTGGAATTTGGTATGTGGGCAGGTGGATGTGGCTATCAAAAAAGATTTGAGTAGAAGTCCTGGATAATCTTCTCCATTGCCTTTCTGGAAGATGTGATAGATCCATCAGGGCGTCGGAGGGCAGTCATCTTGGTCTTATAGTTGGTGAAGGACAGGCGGGCAATTCGAATACTTTTCCCGGCTTCTGCTGCATCTTCCAGTATTTCTGCTCTTCTGTCTTTGAGGTCTGCTTTTATCGCTTCTCTGCACTGTTTAGCAAGCTTGGACGTTAGCATTTGGTCTCCTGAGGCTCGGCGCCTTGCCACGTTGGCGAATGAGCTCAAGAGTTTCTGAAGACAAGCGTCCTTTTGTGTTTTTCTCTCTCTCGGCATTCTTCACACAATCATGGAGGTGCTGAACCAGTCGGTTGTATTCTTCATCGATGTCATCAATGATGGTATCTTTCCATGTTGCCGCAATGGTGCTAAAGAGTTCCCAGTTGGTGGTCGTTCTGGGAGTTCTCTTCTTAAACTTTGCAGCCTTTTCTCCCCGTTGCGGGAAGTAGAATTTTGCATGAAGGAGACGGTGGTCCGATCCTGTCTGGAAATCATAACAAAATGATTATTATTAGCATTTTTATTATTTAAGTTAAGTAAGATGGAGTATTGGGCACAAGACAGAAATGTCAGCCTGAAAATTTCTCTCCATATCTAAATTGCTCAAAATATATCATAAGATGGGAAATTAAACCAATGACTTCCATGCTACAGCAAACACTTTCCTTATTTGTTTTCAATGACTCACTTCCAATGACAAAGGAGGAATCACATGTTTACATACTCTTCATAATTGTATTAATCAAATAAGTTCTCTATTACTGAGATAAATGAGTCACTGTACTATAGATTATCATTAACAAATGAGCAATGTTTGCATTGTTGGTAATTATCTCCTATTGACCAGATATGATAAGCCAAGTATATTTATTAATTGTCGTTCTATACCAAATCCAGACCTCAGTCAAATTATCAAAACATGTATGACAAACTCAAGCCAAGATTTAACAATAAATTCCCAGTGTTCTTCAGAAAGGTTCAGGCATAATAGTACATGGAAGACTGATAAAGGATGATTTCATTCTTATTCAGGTCCTACAAAAGATCTCAAACGGAAAACAGTCATTAACATGTAATGGAAAACATAATAGAAAACGTCCTGCTGAATTTCCGTAGTTGACTTAAGAGGTCAAACCAATGCTTATTTTTCAGTCTTGACCCTTGTTGTAAGATTTTATCAATAGTTACCAGTAGGAAAAAAAACAATTGGTACAAAAAATACTGCATCATTCTTGCAATTATTTCATAAATGAAAAAAATTTTCAAAATGTAAGTAAAAATAAATTAGTAGATTTCTTTACGTAGATGATAGTAAATGTCATTTCTCAACACAAAATTGAAATCCCAACTGAAGTTCAACTTCAAATATTCATCCCAATTATCATTCCCAGCATAAGAATATTCACACACATACTTACATATGAAGACAAATCTGAGTTAACCAAATTGACTTTCTGATGGGATTCCATAAGCTAAGTGTGGACTGGCCCCTGAAGCTAACTTCTCCTCTATCTTTTCTTTTTTTCAAGCGATTCTAGCCTGAGTGTCAATGAGTGTGGGTGTTTCAATCTTTTTTAACTTCTGAGATAGAAAATCATTTTTTCTTAATATGCAAAAAGAAAAGAGATCATCTTTGAATCAGCTCACTGGAGTTTGAGAGTATCCCAGCGGTACACATAATTTCATGTTAACTTTCTGCCAGCGACTGTACTTTATCTGCTTTATCAGCTCTTGTGTAACTCCTTGGAACATATGGAAGATGTGGCTGAATTCAATTCATATTTCCTGGGTTAAAAATGTCTGTTAACAGCTCATTACATTTCTTTCCAACTCCACACATCATAGCTACATCCAATTTGTGGCAAATACATTTTGGTCAAAATTTCTTCTGAATGTTTTACATTTGTCTAAAGCTGTATCTGTTATACTTAATTAGGGTTGCACTTTTATTGGAAGAGCTAGAGCTTAAAATCAATTTATTCTGCTCATTTAAGCCTTGACCTCCTTTGCTTATAAAACCAAAGACAAAAAAATTCCACAGTATATTTGATAGCTTTGAGGTTGTCATGTTACATGTTAATAATGTGAATTATTATGGTTCACAATACTGAATGTACTTATAATTGATTTAATTAATCAAATTTGCATGGTTAATAGCTATTTTGAAATACTGTGCCTCGACTTTCAAATTACTACAAATATTATGCTTAGGGAATAAAAAGTAAATATATATATATATTTTTTTTTAAGCTCACTAATTGGCTTAACATAACTGGAGGCGAGAGTTAGCCTGGGGAGAACCTGTGATTGGCACCAGGCAGTCATGTTTCCAGGCACTGCGTTTTGTCTTCTTTAATACCAAGGCCTTAATATCACTAGTATAAGCAGGAAAAATCCTCAAACTCTATGAGTTACTGGTAAGATTATGTCTTCACAACTTCCCATGTGGTTTTAGCTTCATTGCCATAATTTGCCTCCAAGACTTTTCAACTAAGTCAATCATTCCTTCTTTTCTGAGAATCCCAAAGAAATTCATCCCTATGTATATTTATCTCCAGTTGTCTCTGAACACTTTCTATTATGAATCACCATCATAAATGTTGCTATAACTCTTAAAGTTCCACTGTGTCTGCAAGAAGCTTTACTTAATATCATTCCTATTCTCCATAGTAGCTATCTGCAAAAACACGTCCCATGTAGCAATGTTCTCACCCACATTTTAAATTTAATAAACAAGCAGAAAGGAATGACATGTTAGTCCTGGGTTCTAGATTCAATAGTATTTTCCTTCTGTGTTTCTAGTTTGGTTGCCCTCCATAATTTTTCCTATATGATATTTTAGATTTTCTAGCATTTCATGATCAAATAACTCATAAATTTCATTGGTACATCTTTGAAACTATGCCCTCCTGCCTGTCTCCCACTTTCATCAGACTGCTTGTCTAATATACTATCCATAATTTTGATGTAGTGTAATCAAATTATAGGGTTATAATTTTAAATAGTATGATAATTGGTATCTCTAATTAATTCTAATTGATCAACACAGTTTGTTTTCTTCATAAGACCTAGGTGAGTGATCCTCAGCAGGTGGGGTGCAGGAGATGTTGGGAAATATCTGGGGACAGCTTTTGGTTGTCACAACAAGGATCAGACAACACTCCAGGATCTACTCTGAGAGACCAACCATGCTGCTAACTGGCAAAACACAAGCAAAAGGCGATGCATAAAATGATTGGCCTTAAATGTCCCAGTATCTCAGCAACCCAGAAATAGTCTCAGTAGGGCCAGAGAAATTTTACAACGGGTAAGACACTTGTCTTACATATAACCTCCCAGACTTGATCATATCCACATATTACTCCAAATGTCCACATATGGTGCCTCCAAGCACAAAGTCAGCTGTAAGACTTGAGCACCAGAAGATGTGACCTCAAAACAAACTATCAGAAAATATGATCTTTTGAGTTAAATTACACCAAAAATGCTTTATTTGACCCTACAAATCTTCGCTGCGCTAGTTGTACCTATCAATATTCTCACAAAGCCTTTTCTTAATACAAGAGCCTTTCGAGAAGCTGTTTACAGCTAAAATGGATGATTTCCTCCAAGTGTCTATTGCACAGATCCCTTTAGTGAGTTCAGCCGTACATTCCCTCAACAGACCCTTAGGTGTAGCAGCTCTCTTCCCTCATGGGGAGACATGCATATTCCCTCATGATCATTCGGATTCTCTCAAAACAGGAGCACATTTCAGTGAAGACAGAGATGGGGGCTTGGTTTATATTTATTTATTTCTAAATATTTAGAAAGTGACAAGAACATGTAAAGTGGTAATATGTGCTTGTCAATCAACACATGATACTATTTCATTAAAGTAGAATAGAAAAAGTAGACTATCCTGGCTTAAAGAACATTCTATTATTCAAAGAAGACATAGTAAATAATATGTGATCATTTTAGAAGAAATTGCTTGTGTAAGAATACAAGTATTTAATATATTAGGGCTAGCAAATTAAATATGAATTGCAATTTTTAAGGTTATACTTGGAAAAGATGTCAAAGAATCATAGTGTTTTAGAAATTACCACCTTAGAGATTATCTAGTGCAACAAATTCGTTTTTGAAGTGCAGTCACTCAGGCCAAACGATTTCAACAGTAATCTCCTCCATCCCTTGTATTCATTTGTGTTCGCTAGAGAGTTATGCAACTTTCAGTGAGTAAAATTTTTATGTGGAAAGAAAGGTGTACCGCTGACAGAGTTGAGAGCATGTCATCCCAAAATACGTCCCTGTGGCAAATTGATTCTTTTGAGTTCAAAGCATGTGAGAACAACAAACCGAGGAGCCCTTTTATCTCTGGAGGCAGGAAATGGAACTTCGGAAAGTTTCTTTCTCTGTAAAGGAAAAAGAGAGCAAGCTTGTAATCAGAATTGGGGTACAGTGGCTGAGAAAACATTATAAGCAAATGTGGTTAGGCTAACTCTTCTTTTCTTTGTCTCTTTTTGACAATTTTTGTCCCATGTTCAAATCTCCCACCATCAGTTCCTTAAAAATCTATCATTTTTTGGTCTAAGCTACATAAGAAATTCCTTTTCTGATAATTTTTTCTGCTTCTTCACCTTCATTTTAATTCTATAGATCCCATGTGCAGATACAAATTTGACCAAATATGTAAATATATATAAATATATAATATGTATAAATTGAACAGATATGTGTATATATTCTATGAAATATATTACATATGCCATATATGTTTATATATGGCACTGCGCCTGTAGTCCCAGCTACTATGGAGGCTGAGGCTGGAAGATTGCTTGAGTCCAGGAGTTCTGGGCTGTAGTGCGCTATGCAGATCGGGTGTCTGCACTAAGTTCGGCATCAATATGGTGATCCTCTGGGAGCGGAGGACCACCAGGTTGCCTAAAGTATATATTTATATATTCAATTTATATTATATATCATATTATATTTATATATAAACATGCATTTAATATATTGCATACATCAAATATATATTTCTCTTATTAGTTTGTTGTGTCGGCTTTACTCTTAGGCACATCCAGAGACCCCAAAAGGGTAGGGAAGATATACTTTATTCCAGTACGTGATTGAGGTTTCTAAAGACCATGCTCTCAAAATGACCTTCTCTCAAGGGTTAATCCTCATATATGTATCTCTCTGCTTGCTTCTTTCAGCATAGGATGTGACCCAGTGATGGTCAATGTTCTATAAAGAGAATTGATTTGCCACTCTTTTTTATCACAGCCAGGCTCGCGGCCATTTGCGGCTGCGCGGTTCATCAATAAATGCTGGACTTAGAGATGACTACAAGAGTATGCTACCTGCACGGCAGAGCCTGGCAAGCTACCCGTGTTGTATTTGATATGCCAAATACCAGTAACAATTATAGACCTCATTCCGGAATGGATTGAGGCTCTTTATGTTCCTGGAGCAAGCAGATGCCCTTGGGCTCTACTAGCATGAGACAGGACATATGGAGATGTTACTGGGGCCCGCTCGAGCAAATCGATGATGAGCGGGAAGACAGTTATACAGTTATACAGTTATATATACTCTTTTTAAGTTTTTATTATACCACCATGAGAACAATATTACAAAGATGTTCATAATTGGGTCTCAGTCATATTTTGTTCCAGCACCCATCCCTTCACCAGTACCCCATTCCCACACCAATGTCCCCACATTCCCTCTCTCCCAGCTCTAGAGCAGACATTTTGATTTACCACTCTTAAGAATGTCTTTCAAAAGACAGAGTGCTTTGCTTTTCCATTTAAAAATATTCCAACTAGTCAAAGCGTAGATACAATGTCCAGGCAGAACCGGCCATCTTGAACATTGAGTTCCTCTTGAAGTTAGAGGAAAACAGAGACAGAACGTAGCATGGCTTTATCCATAATATGTTTAAAAAAAAAACCTGCCTAAACATTTAGTAAGTAACTCCACATAGCTCTTGTTCAAGCAACTAGTTAGGCCTCCTGTTCAGTTTCAGCTAACTATAATAGGAACGACATGAGCCTGGAGGCGAGACAGACATATGACCTTATATCTGTGGGATTGAATTGACACGTAGGAGAAAGGTGCTATTTCATAGTTTTGAATTTTACTTGTCCTTTCAAGGATTTTTGGTACCATAAAATTGCCAAGAATGCAATGAAGTAAAGAGACATGGAAACAGCCCAGTGGCAGAACACTGTTGTGTAGGCACGAGTGTGTGAGTTCAATCCCAGACACAACCCCACATACCATTTTGATGCCTGCTGTCATCCCAACAAACACCACAGTCCATTATGTGGAAACCCAATCATTATAACAAGAGAGGGGATGGATTGGAGGAGGGCAGAAGAAAGTAAAGAGAAATTAGGAATGTTTGTACTGTGCAAATGTATAGGTAACATGTGTAAAGATCAAATGGGTAATGTGAAATTAAACAATAAGGGACAATTCTCAGAGCCTGCATGAACTACAAAAGGAGATAAAAGGAAAGAGATAAGTTCAAAATGAGGGGATAAAAAATTCCAATACTACGGGGCCAGAGCAATAGCCCAGCGGGTAGGGCATTTGCCTTGCACCTGGCCCGCCTGTGCAGGCCTGGGTTCGATCCCTGGCATCCCATATGGTCCCCTGAGCACCGCCAGGAGTAATTCCTGAGTGCAGAGCCAGGAGTAACCCGAGTGTCGCTGGGTGTGACATAAAAAGCAAAAAAAAAAAAATAAATAATTCCAGTACTGAGAGTCTCGGTAGCAGGGAAGGGTAATATCTTAAAAGGAAGAAAAGTGACGCAGAAATCCTGCATCTAGGGTCACTAGAGCTCAGTGAACCTCAGCTCTCTTCAGAGGGCTCTCTTCAGATATAATTTATATTACATACAACAAGCCTCTGCCTTGGTGAGAACAGTAATGGGATTGGTGTTGGAATATTGAGCGTCTGTAACAAATCATGATGAACAGCTTTGTAAACCACAGTGTCTGAATAAAGGGGGATGACAGAATTGAAGAGCATAGTAGGTGAAATGCAATGGAAAAAATAAAAACTCTCAAGGGAAGGCCTCAATACAGAGTGACAGCCATGGAGGAAAGAATTAGTGAGCTCCATGATGGAATGTAGAAACATTGATAAATCAACAGACAATAGAATAAATACTGAAAAGAAATAGGTAGCACACCAAAAAAGGAGAATAATATAAGAATCATTAAATTCCCTAAGGAACAAGAAAACAGTCAAAGAAACAGTGGTCCAAGAAACAATTAGAAAAGAACTTTTCGGAGCTGAAGTACATACACACACATCCAAGAGGTCCAGAAAACAACCCAAAAGGAGTTCCAACTTGTCACTTGTCACTTGTCTTCCCATTGTTCATTGATTTGCTCGAGTGAGCACCAGTAACATCTCCTATATCCTATTGCAAGCTAGTGTAGCCCAAGGGCATCTGCTGGCTCCAGGAACACAAAGAGCCTCAAAGCATTCCTTCAGGTGATGGGAATGAGGTCTATAATTGTTACTGTTTTTTTGCATATCAAATACGACATGGGTAGCTTACCAGGTTCACCCATTTAGGTGGTACACTCTCAGTAGTAGACTCTCATCTCGAGCTTTACTGATGAATCTCAATAGGAAGAGAACCGCTTTTTTCTTAGGTGGAGCTCTGAGGAGCCGAGAGTTCCAAATTAAAGGAAAAATCCAAGAACTACTAAGATAAAAGTAAAGTGGAATATGAAGATAGAATAAGATTACTTGCTTAAGGCAACGTCACTAGAACTTGGTGACAAATATACCAATTATTAATTTGCGTATATGAAGTGCTTAGTTCAACGGACCCTCTACTGCTTTCCAATATGATAAAAACTCACTTTTAGCAATCCCCCACCCTATAGCAACTTTTAACTGTTGGAATACCAAATGGAGATGGTATTTTTAATTCTGATTTGCCAATTTGAAAATTCTCCTTTTCTGCTTATATATTCAAACTTAAGATTTAGTTCTAAAACAGGGAATACATTTTATTTTCTTTATAGTTTAGCATCAAAACTGAGAGGAAAAAAAAAACCTCTTGTGTCACAGCACTTCCCAGGGGGTATATGTACTTTCCAACTTTAAGCTGCCATTATATTTCCAAGCGACCACTCAGAAAGAAGTGGGGAAAATCCTTCTTATCTCAGGCCTAGTAGTTTTATGCTGCTTACACTGTGCTGTTGGAAAATATCCCAACCTTCCCAGTCTCTTCTCTGGTACCATGAAGTGCCCCTTGAACTTACTTTCTCCTAAGATTTTTTTCTAATGACTTATGTTCCATAAGGATTCCACATTTTACTCTTTGTGACATCTTGTCCTTTTACTTTTTCTTGACCATGATCATAATAAGCTTTGCTTGAAAATTTATTGTGTTCTAAGAGTTTCTTTAGCCTTGAGATACTTTATTATACACTTTGTTTATATAAAGGTCTGATTTTTAACAATAATTCAAGACTCTTGTTGAGATTTATTTGAACTGGCTTTTAAAAATGATATTGCTAATGAGAATTTCCCAAAGTAGTCATTGTTTAAGTCATCTTGTCACTAAAGTTAAGCATCTTCAGAGCTCATGTGGGCACTGCAAAATGTAGAAGGGCTATATGTATATATGCATATATACATATATATACATATATATGATTATAATGCTATATACATGAAACTCTTACTTTGTCATATATATGTATATATACACATATATGTATATATATGTCAAAGTAAGAGTTTTATGTATACAGGATTATAATCATATAAGGTTCATGTATAGTTTATATAACTATATAAGCTTTGAACTTTCTTATACACAAGTATATATGCACACATGTATATATAGAGAGATGGCCATGCCTCCTGACCTTCCACAAAATTGGAGACTTTCTCTTCTTTCTTTATCTGATATATATTGATGAAGAAAAAAATATATATATAGTACACCTACGGCAGAGCCTGGCAAGCTACCTGTGTTTTAATTGATATTCCAAAAAAACAGGAACAATTATGGACCTCAATTCCATGACCTGAAGAATGGTTTGAGGCTCTTCCTGACTCTGGAGCAAGCAGATGCCCTTGGGTTACACTTGTTTGTAACATAACATATGGAGATGTTACCGGTGCCCGCTCGAGCAAATCGATGAACAAAAGGAAGACAGTGACAGTGAATGATACAGTGATCTCGAGAACAGTGATATGTGTGTCAAAATTTAAAATAAACGTTTAAATACAAAATTATATTTGTGTGTCTGGAGCTATAGCACAGCAGGTAGGTCATTTGTCTTGCATGCTGCCGACCGGGTTCCATCCTGGGCATCCCATAATGGTCTACTGAGCACTCCCAGGAGTGATTCTTGAGTGTAGAGCATGGTATAACCCCTGAGCAATACTGGGTGTGGCCCAAAAGACAAACAAAAAAGATATTTGTGAACCACTGCACTTTTCTAATGTTCAATGTATGTCATTGAGCTAAGAAATGTACCAAAAATAGGTTAGGCAGAATCCAGTATCTAAATGTGTTCAGGTTTTTTTTTTCTTTTCTGGGTCATACCCAGCAATGCTCAGGAGTTTCTCCTGGCTCTGCACTCAGTAATTACTCCTGGCGGTGCTCCGGGACCATATGGGATGCTGGGGATCGAACCTGGGCCGGCATAGGCCAGCCGCAGGCAAGGCAAACGCCCTACCCGCTGGGCTATCGCTCCGGCCCCCTGTGTTAAGTTTTTGAAATACACAAAACCTTGCCTATGAACCTCAACATTTTTATTCAGTATTTTCTTCTCCATATTTGAATATCGTAATCTGTAGAGTTTTTATAAGGAGGTTGCTAATATAGTTATCACTGTCTGTCAGTGATATAAATATTTATACACTGTTTAAAAAGAAAATTCATATATATAGATATATAGATAAATATATATAGAAAAATGCATATGTAGAAAAATATAGATAAATATATAGAGAAAATGCACATGTAGATAGATATATAACTTTGTATTTTGAATTTGTTTTTTGCTTTGTAATCTTTATAATTCTATGATACTATTAAGAAATTTGTCAACCGACTACAATAAAATCTTTCCTAAACAAATTTTTCCATCAATTTTGTCAAAAACTTGTCAAAAACATATATGTAGGTAGATGACAAATTGATAAATGTTAAATGATGATTTTGCTCATGCTGCTTTTTGTCAGTAACACCAGTGAAAGATGTAATAACATGCTTTGTACCCTTGAGGTCATTAAAACCAATATCAGCAAGAAATAAGCAGTCAAGCAATTGCCCTAGAAGAAAGCCTGATTGTCCTGTGCTATTGAACTATATTTAAGATTTTCAATACAATTTTTCACAGAAGTCCCTGGTACACTTGAAAATGATCAGGCTAGAGCAGAGACAGTTTTTAATGATGAAATATATTTGGAAATATTAAAATAATTTTAGAACACATTCAAATGCACTGGGGATTTTAATGCTTAGTACAATTCCAAGAGGGAGATGAGTTTTGTAAATGCTCCCAAAATTAATTTTCAGGGAGGTAATTTCTGGCACCTGTGCTCCTCTGAACGTTAGCTGCAGGTAGCCAGTTTCATATTATACTGCGGTTTTCATTTTGGAATAAGAGGCACTTGGATTATTGGGGTTTATTCATAGAAAAATCCAGCGTTTACTTACTAAGTGTCTCCCACTGTTCAAAGAACTTTGCATGAACTCATTTATGTCCTGTTACATCTATGAGAAAGGACGATGAACAGTGTGCACCAGTGGAGCCTTAGACACATTTTCATACACTTTTACCTTTTCTTTGATACTTGTTAGGTTGCAAGGCAACAATTTTTTGCATTTCTGGTTTTTTCCTGGCCTGGATGAACTATGAAAAGAGCATCAGCTGGGGCAGAAAAGACAACCAATGCAATAACAGACATATGGAAAATCCACATGGCGGCAAATTCTAGAGACAAAATAGGGTGGAGTGAAGGTATTGACGCTGTGCAAAGCAGCCTCAGATGTCAGAGGAGAGAGCTGGAGAGCCACAGGGCAAGGAGGATTGCCTCATCTCTGTCCTGAGAGTAAAGGGTGATGCTAGAGGAGAAGGCTGGTTGGCTCAGAATCCTGCACTTGCCCGATAGCTTCCTTCTTACCTGCCTGTAGTCTTCCAGTTGGAGAAGGGATCACCCTGATTGCTCCTTCTTTTAGAAGAAAAGGGCAGGATAAGGGTCAAAAGCTTCTTCTGGAACTTGAGGGTCTTTTCTGCCCTTGTAATGATGTGCACTCTCCAAATCCTGGTGATAAATTTCCTGATACTGTCCCCGACCCCCGAAGGGACTCAGTTATTTTAGTTTCAGTTCCTACATTGAGCTGACATTACTTGGAAGGAATCCTCTCTGGAGATGTTATAAAAGGGCTATCTGCCCTTTTAGAGTACCTTATTCTAAATCACTTAATTGTTAACACATATTTAGCATTAATATTGTTGAGAGAGTAAATTTATGCTTAATTTTATGTTTAATAAAATGATAGAACCAGGTATCAATTGGAATTGTGTGATTAGCTTGCTTAGATCTATATAATATTGAGTGCTTCAATACATTTATTGGAGAAATTTAAAAAATAGGTTTGATGATGCTTGTGGATCAGTAAGTTCAATAGTTCATGGTATATTTTCTTAAAAATGGTTGAAGGAAACCATTAATTCAATAGGAGGAAATTTAAACCCAATAAGTTGGGCTAGAGCAATGGTCCAGTGGGTAGCTGCTTGCCTTGCACTCTGCTGACCCAGGTTTAATCCGTGATACCCCATATGGTTCCCCAAGCCTACCAGGACTAAGCTTTGATCATAAAGCTAGCAGTAAGCACC
>JAJIBD010010022.1:0-68789 GCA_021461705.1 Cryptotis parvus | reverse complement strand
GCCATGGAGAGCAACAGCTTGTCTTGGCCTGACTCACGTGTGTTAGAGGCTAGGAGGGCAAACAAGTTCTCTCTTGGCACCAGACTCAATAGATCGGTGCAGCCACCACACCGCATGGCCAAGTGTTTCTACATACTGAACCTCTCTGCTGAAAGTCTCTGTTCATCAGATCAATTTTTATTATCTGTCCATCAGATCAGTTAAAAACCTGTATTTTAATGAAGTTTTCCATTATAGCATCAATATAGTCCTTATTATAGTAACTTGTAAATATATGCTATTATACATAATTCTAATTATCTAGATTGAAATACTTTTAGACTGTCCTATAGCACCATAAAGATATGCTCATAGTTGTGTGTGTGTGCTTTTTCAGTGTATATGCTGTTACTTTAGTCCCAATGCACTTTTAGATGATGAAAATTAGAAGGGCATGAAAAAGTATTATGTGAATTTAGACACTACTTCTCTGGTAAACTGTGGGAGGAAGTCAGTGAGTCCTTGTGTAAAATCAGGATGACTGGTGAAAGTTGTGAAAGATAAATTCAGTTATAACTTAGAGTAACTAAAGCATAAAATGAAAGGGAGGTACTGAGTTTGGGTGTTAATTTGTATCTATGATGGTAGACAGGTTGACTCAATTCTGTTTTCTTTTAAATAAAAGTGAATTCCACTTACTGGCTAATTCCATTACTGATAGCCCTCCAACTTATGGAAAAAAGCAAACAGTTCTATAGTAATTTTTACAATATTTGCTGTTAATTGTAGAGTATTTTGTTTTAATAATGAACCTAAATGTTTAAATCATATGAACTCGTAGCGTTTATGATATTATACATTTATAAATTTGAATAAAGCACCAGACACTTGATAATCAAGATTTTTTTAATGAGGAGAGCAATTAAATGTGAGAAATTGCAATGCCTGATGATTGGTGTGTTGTAATTGTGTGAGATCTACTCACCTCTATGACCACACCTATTCTCTAAAGTTAAATTACCATCAGTTTGTTAAATATCCCTCACCTATTTCATGTAAGATCATGGATTCTTTATTTTCTTTTGTGATTACATGTATAATTTAACATGTGTTAGCTCAATAAATGAATAATTTGTGGGAGTTTACTGGGCTATTTTAATTACACAGCTCTTCTAAAATAATTTGACTAGGTGCCGGAGCAATAGCACAGCAGGTAGGGCATTTGTCTTGCATGCTGCTGACCTGGGTTCGATCCCTGGCATCCCATATGGTCCCCTGAGCACTGCCAGGAGGAGTTCCTGAGTGCATGGCCAGGAGTAATCCTTGAGCAGTGCCAGGTGTGACCCAAAAAAGCAGATAAATAAATAAAATAATTTTACTAAAAATAAGAAAAATATAAGAATATCTGAACTGTAGGATGCTCATGAGACTTTAAGAATTAATACAATTAATGAAACTATTGTATTAATGTTACAAAATAGTTTTGAAATACCCAAGAATAAAAATTTGCAATTCGATTCTCCAGAAATAAAAATTTTCTCTGGTATGTCTAAGTATGTATATATATATATATATATATATATATATATATATATACTATATATATGTATATATATGTACATATATACATATGTATATATATTTTTTTGCTTTTTTGGGTCACACCCGGCAATGTTCAGGGGTTTCTCCTGGCTCTACACTCAGGAATTACTCTTGGCGGTGCTCGGGGACCATATGTGATGCCGGGGATCGAACCCAGGCCGGCAGAGCCCGGCCACGTGCAAGGCAATCGCCCTACTAGCTGGGCTATCGCTCCGGTCCTAAGTATATTTTTTCTTGTGTAAATGACTTCATTTAGTATAGATATTATAATTTATATATTTTTCTATTGACTCATAAACACTTATAAAATCCATTTTTATTCTAAAAGATATAATAAAATCGATATATTACTATATGATAATATATTTTAATACAATGAAATACTATTAGGAAAATGCATGTCTAAAAAAAACACAAACTTGGGGCCGGAGCGATAGCACAGTGGGTAGGGCGTTTGCCTTGCATGTGGTCGACCAGGGTTCAATCCCTGGCATCCCATAAGGTCCTCCAAGCACCACCAGGAGTAATTCCTGAGTGAAGAGCCAGGAGTAACCCCCCTGAGCATCGCCGGGTGTGACCCAAAAAAAGAAAAAAAAAATACAAACCTGTTTCAAGCAGAACGTAAACTGTCTGTACCTTTCAACTTAAACAACATGTTATCTAAAATAAATCGCCAGCTTTTATATAATTTTTTTTTGGAAAATATTGGGGGGCAACTCATGACAGTTCTTAGGGAGAACCATGTTTTTCTTTCCTTTTTGGGTCTCACCCAGCAATGCTCAGGGGTTACTCCTGTCTCTACACTCAGGAATTACTCCTGGCAGTGTTTGGGGGAAAATATGGGATATCGGGGATGGAACCCGGGTCAGCTGCATGCAAGGCAAACGCCTTACCCGCTGGACTATCGCTCCAGCCCCCATGTTGTTTTTCAAGGATGAAACTCAGGACCCCTGCATTCAAACACACACTCCAGCCTTTTGAACACTTTTAAACCATGTCTTTTAAAATATTTCTCTTAAAACCATTATTTAAAAAATGACTGCTTTACAAAAAAGCCATTTTGTATTACATGTTTCTATTAAAGTTCCCTAATATAAACATGTTTATAAATATGGCTCCTTTAGCCTTAAAATATTGCCATTTTTACAGTAGTACTAATTATATTTGTTTGGTTTTCTGATTTCTTACTGATTTTATTTTTTGTTATTAATACAGTTAATGTTGCCCCACGCATACCTATTTGTGTTTCTTCTGGTGGGGGAGATGGTCAGATCCAGCTGTGCTCAGGGGTTGCTCCCTCTCTTTACTTGGAGATTGCTCTTGGTAGTCCTTAGGGGTCTTCCTAGAGCTATACCCACCAAAAGATAAATTCCTCTATGGAGTGTTAAGGAGGATCCCTGAAGACTAAATTGTATGATCCTTGCTGAGAAGCAGGAAAAATTGGAGAAATGACCAGCAGACCAACCACTTTGACCAACCACTTTGCAGCTGTGCGGTTCATCAATAAATGCACGAGATGAGAGGCGACTACAAGAGTATCCCACCCGCACGGCAGATCCTGGCAAGCTACCCGTGTCGTATTTGATATGCCAAATGCCAGTAACAATTATAGACCTCATTCCCATGACCTGCTGGAATGGTTTGAGGCTTTTATGTTTCTGGAGCAAGCAGGTTCCCTTGAGCTATCTAGCATGTGACTGGACATATGGAGATGGTACTGGTGCCTGCTAGAGCAAATCGATGAAGACAAGTGATACAAGTGACCAACAGAAAGGTGGGGCCAGAGTGATAGCACAGCAGGTAGGGTGTTTGCCTTGCATGTGACCAACCCAGGTTCAATCCCGGCATCCCATATGGTCCCCCGAGCTCCACCAGGAGTGATTCCTGAGCAAAGAGCCAGGAGTAACCCCTGAGCATTGCCGGGTGTGACCCAAAAAGAAAAAAAAAAATATTTTAAAAAAAGGAATCTATCCATAGTGCCTGGGGAAGTGGGTATCTGAGGCAAAAGCCAACACTGTCCTATGAACATGAAAATGTGAAGCAAGATGCTAGAGTGTATGTGATAGCAGGAACCAGGAGCCTGCAGTAGTAACCTTGCAGGTTAAGACCAACCATGTTCCGCCCCTGTCTACCTCTGACTGCTATCAAGAAGCAGGACCAAACTCTAGGATCAAAGAGCCAAGCCCAGTCAGGAGCAGAGCAAATTAGGCAGAAAAGTCCGCTAGAAGCCCACCAAGCTCAAAGGACAAAGACAATAAATAATATGGAAGTCTCAACTAGCAGTAACACCTCAGTAAATACTAAGACAATAACTTAGTGACACCATCATGAGATATATGTTGTAAGAAGCGATATAAAGTCAATTATATTGACTCAATTAGGCTATGAGGGTGAGAGGGTTACTGGGGACATTGGTGGAACCCAGGTTGCCATGTGCAAGGCAAACACCCTGTGAATTGCTTTTTTTTTTGGCCATACCCAGCGATGCTTAGGGGTTACTCCTGGCTCTGCACTCAGGAATTGCTCCTCACATGCTGGGGATGGGGGGTGGGGAGGGGTGCATATGGGATACTGAGGATTGAACCCTGGTCTGCCACATTCAAGGCAAAAGTCCTACCTACTGTACTATGCTTCAGTGCTTAACTGCGAAATCCCAGCTGGTGATCTCATTTAATCACTCATGCATCAGACTTTTTACCAGCTCACACTAGCTGTGATCACTGAGCTTGTAGTTTGAGATTGAAAGACCCCTGTGGTATCCTTATCACCAGACAATTGACAGAGACTCCAGAGAAAAGTGTGTTTGAATTATCTCCTCAGGCTATGGAATGTCTCCATTGGTTAGCTTTCAGTATTATAGCAATTACACAGTGAACATTATTTAGATCTCTCAGTTGTGAAAAATATTTTTATTAGATATAAATTATTTGAAAAACCATGTTGATAAGAAGCAAACATTGAAAAACAAATTGTTCTCACAAACCAGTCTCCTCACAATTCTGCACTGTTTTGTAATGAAGATTAAATCTCAAGTTGATAATGCAGTTCAGCCTTTTACAAAGACCATATGATCCGTGGTATATATTTCCAAGAATTAACAAACAACTTTAATTTATAAGTATTTTTTAATCTTTTTCCCATTGTGGTAAAAATCATAACATTAAATTTAACATATTATCCTCCAATGTTTGGCAACACCAAGGATATAAACCATGATATCCATTTTATATACTTTAATATATAAAGGTATTGATAGTGTTGTAATACATCTTCAATACTCTTTTATTATCCAACATGAAAATTCTAAATCCATTCATCAATAATCTCCTTTATCTCCTTAGTAATATATGAATAAAAATGGTTTAATAATTGCTTTTAGTTTAAAAAATTCTTAGGATTATGAACTTTGTTAATAGAAAAAAAACTTTGCCATTAGTAATAGCAGAATCAAAATCACTTTTCAGGGGCCTGGGCGATAGCCCAGGGTAGGGCTTTTGCCTTGCACGCGCGGCCCATGCCGTCCCAGGTTCGGTCCCCGGCATCCCATATGGTCCCCGAGCACCGCCAAGAGTAATTCCTGAGTGCAGAGCCAGGAGAAACCCCCTGAGCATTGCCGGTGTGACACAAAAAGCAACAACAACAACAACAACAAAACACTTTGCAGAGGCCTAATGGATTTTCTGTTTTAGGAGCTTCACCACTAATCAGCGATTCAAATCTGAACATACATATGCTAATCCTTAAAAGAATATATCAACAAGTATACTTTTTTCACAGAAAAGTCCTAACAATTTCTGTGTACATTACACAGCTGTACATTACACAGCTGTGGCATTTTCTACAGAGCTGCACAGAACAGGAGTCAGTATCAAATTGAGGCATAATAGGTCACAGATGACAGTTCATTGACAGACCACATGAGCCACAGTTGATGTCAGGGTCTAGTCAATTCGTCTGAAGAAAAACAATTGGTCTGTACTGAGACACAAGAAAGAGGCACTCTAAGAAAGAGCTCAGATAAGCTTTCACCTTTAAATGTCACACCATAGAACTCTACAATCTAGATTAGTTCACAGGACTCGGACAGTGCAACACAAAGCATTAAGCTCAAAGCTCCAACCAGCCCTTGGTACCCAGTTGCGTGAGTTATAACCAAAGTCTGAAAAGAGACCTGGATGGTGGTCATGAATATCTCCATACTCACACCTCACATGAACACTAAGAACAGCTTGCAAATCAGGGTCACTCACAAACAAAATTCCTTTAAATGTGAACAGTGATGATGCTGCATGCACATAAGGTTAGGAGAAGTTTTATTAATCATAGATCAAAGATTTTAATTTTTATTAACTATTGCTCTGCGATTTACAATACTGTTATTGATGGTTTCCAATTCATATAATTCACATCCATCCCCAATATACAGACACTCCTCCCTCCCACAATGTCTCTCTCTCCCTTTCAATCCTCTCCACCAGCTATATTGTGTAAATCAGTTATTCTATTCTGTTGCTCTTGATCTTTTGTTGGTACCTTGATGAGTTTCTTATGTCCCACATACAAGTGAGATTATTCTGTGTCTATCCCTTTCTTTCTGACTGACTTCACTCAGCATGTTATCCTCTAGATCTATACATGTTGCTGCAAATTGCATGCAATGGAATACTACTCGGCTCTAATGTCCAATGAAGTTTTAAAACAAAAGTCAAAAGGAAATCAGAGTAGGTCCCAGGTGATAGTGCATAAATAAAGAGAGTGACTATGATATTTATGGTGGTTACTGGATAGAGTGAGGAGGTTGACACAACTATAGGCATGGTTGCTATGTGCTTTCCACCTGCTCCAAAAAGTTTCCCCTTGGGATTTGAGGAATTGTTGTTGCTGTTGTTGTTTTTGTCCACACTTAGGGATGTTCAGAGCTTACTTCTTGCTGTTCAGAGACCACTTCTCATAAAGGACTCAAAACCTTATAAACGGTGTTCCTTCTAACTAATAGGAGAAGAAAATACGCACAAACATATAACAGTACTTCTATAACAGTACTTCTTCCTCTGTGTCCAAACTGATGTAAACTGGTTTTGGAGAAATTCGAATAGCAAAATATGGCATTAGTTTTTCTGTGAATATGCCAGCGTATTTATATAAACAGGCTCTAACATCCAAATCATAAACTGAATATTCTCCCAGCTCAAAATCAAGAAAAACTCCAAATCTTGCAACTCGTATTTCTTGTTCGGTGTCTGGTGTATTCGAGGTGTCTCTAGACTGCTGAAACGAAAAATAGCTGGTTTGGGGGGTTGGTGATATCAGATAACGTCTGAAGTCAGATTCCGTACACACTCCTATGGCCCAGTCACCTGGTCCTCTGATGTTTACCTGCCAAAAATGCCTGCCACTGTCAAAGGACTGATCGCTAAGCACAGCTGGGTAAGCGACATATTTTTTGGGATTAAGAAGCAAAGGTGATTCATTTGTTCCCAGTTTCGCACTTCTTCTGTCTTGGGAGATAGTAAGATATGGATGGGCAGTATTAGGATCAAGTGTCAACTTGACCTGGAATATGTCAATCATTTTTTGAAGGCCAAAATAATGTGGCGGGAGTGTGCAGCTCTCGTTCTTCCATTTGTAAGACCAAACTCCCGGAGTTGAGAGCTGTTCGTATCTGTCATGCACATTTTTGATGCTTCTCAGTAAATCCACGTCAGTCTGCAAAGACTTCACTGTTATTTCACTTAACAGATCTTTAAGGGTGGATATATGCTTTGTAATTTGGAGTTTGTGTTTGTTGAGTTTTTCCCCCACGTGTTTCTCTTCCAAACGCAAGCGGGTATTTATCGAAATTTGCTCCTTTTTCAAGAAATGCTGAATTTCTTTAAATTCAGGTTCTAACTCTGCCCTCCAGTTTTCCATTTTTTCTTTCATTTCAAGTGCTTTTACAAGTTGCATTGTATAAGTCACTTCGGCATCTTCAATCTTCTTCTTCAAAACGTTGACGTATCTTTTTTAAGTTCTTTCTTTGGTCAACTATCGCTTTCTCAGTGGGTGTGAGGAGGTGACCCTCATGGTCAGAGGAGACCCTGCACTGAGGGCACAACAGCTCCAGGTCCTCCTCACAGAACATGTCCAGCACCTCGTTGTGTGTCTCACACAGCAATTCCGCTTCCTGAAGTTTGCATTTCGTTCTTCTGATAGAAAGCTGCTTAACGGCATCTGTGAGGTGACACAACTGGTTGTTCCTCTTGAAGCTGCTTCCAGGGCAGTGATAGAGGCAGACAGGACAGGGGAAGACATCCTCTAGGCCTTCCCATTGATCGTGGATGCACGAGTCACAGAAGTTGTGTCCGCAGTGGAGGGTCACCGGGTCTCTCAGGTAATCCAGACAGAGAGGGCAGCTGGCCTCCTCTTGGAGCTCAGCCACGGAGGCTGCGACAGCCATTGTTCTGGACGAACTCTGTGTGGTAAAAAGCTTTGTAGAAAATTATGATTCTCCAGCATTAGTTAAGAGAATTTTATATTTTTTTGACTGCCCTCACTCTCTTAAGGAGACCTGAAATTTTCCAGGTTCCAGGAAGTTCCATCCCCACAAGTCTATTGCTCTTTCCTTGCCTTTAGCCCTAGAAGCAACTGTCAAGGGAGATTGGCTCAGAAATCTTTGATACACTGAATTTGACATGTCATGATTCAATTCGTCTTAGTTAATAGGTCCTCTTTGACAAAACATACACAGCTTCAAGAAGTTACTAAATTAAGCCACATGGAGGATCTGCATGGGACAATATCCTCTTCACAAATTATGTATAATATATACACATATATTCATATATATACATATATACATATATACACATATATTATACATCTGTTCCTATATTTGTTTGCATTATACATAATTCCCACAATTTATAATATGTATACATAGTGTATATGAATTTTAATATATTATAAATACATTACACAAATCATTTTTACCATTTCTCTTCTATTTCCTCCCAAAATGTCCTGAGACCTTCTCTCTCCAGGATTCTTTATTTCTCTGTTTCTTATGTAAATTTGGGTAAATTAAATTGGAGATAATTTAGGATTATACCAGTTGTAAGACCAAGCTTTAGGATTATATCAGCTAATGCTACCGAGTGACAGTAGACAGGAAGTGCTTAAATTCTTATGATTTAAACACTAGTTACTTTGTTATTCCCAGAATCTGTCTTATATACCCTGGCAGAGTTATAGAGCCTCCTTTGATATGTTAAGAACCTCACCAACTAGCTTTCCTGGTCAAGGGTCACAGAATAGCTAACTCTACAGCTTTAATGAATTCATATAAACAACCAGCCCTTACTGAGCTTTCTATAGAGGTCTTCCACATGCGGTTTCAGATCAGCACAGCTGGAGGTTTTGTCAAACTGTGGATATTAGTTTGTATACCCCCTGTCCACCCATATCCCCATTCAACAAATAACTCCTCCACCATCCCAAAAAATTTTCTAGTCCCAGGACAGAGCAGGAAATTGGTATCAGTAATTCATAAGAATTTAGTTAATAGAAATCAATATTCTTTCAGAACCAAGGTTCATAATTTAGTGGAGTGAATTTGTTTAATAAATCAAATAGAGTCTGACTTTTCTTTGGAGGGTTCAGATCTGTAACCTTGCAGAGCAGAACCCTAGGTAAACAAGGCATCAAAATGCCCCTGAGGGGCCGGAGCAATAGCCCAGCTGGTAGGGCATTTGCCTTGCACGCGGCAGTCCTGTGCCGGCTGGGTTAGGTCCCGGCATCCCATATGGTCCCCCGAGCACCGCCAGGAGTAATTCCTGAGTGCACAGCCAGGAGAAAGACCTGAGCATTGCCGGGCGTGACCCAAAAAGAAAAAAAAAGCCCCTGAAATGCCCCCTGTCTTTCCAGTGTCCACACTCACATTTCCTGCTTACCTGAGTAAGTCGGTGCCTCTTTTCTGAGTTGATCTCTGAGACAAAGGTTCTTGAATCTTACCTGAACCAGTGAGGCACCGGTTTGCCTGGTCTCTTAGGCACCCAGGGTACTTATATGATACTGGGTGGGTGGAGTCAGCACCCAGTAAACAATCATGGCTCCTCCCCTTAGACGGAAGGACAGATCTTGTCTGAAATTTAAGGTGTACTCATAGGTACTAGTAAGAAAGCAAAAGAAATTAAAGTTAGCTGTCAAACCTCTTATGAAATTATTTATGAGTTTTTTGTTCTGTTTTGAGTCATACCTGACTGTGCTCAGAGCCTACTTCCGGCTCTGTGCTCAGGAATTACTCCTGTGGGGCTCAGGAACCACTTGCAGTGTTGGGGATCACACATAGACGGGCTGAATGCAAGGCAAACACCCTGCACACTATACTACCTCTCCAGTCCCTAAAAGCAGTTTCAATTGAATTCTGAGTGTCCATGTTAGATGACTAAATTGATTGTGAAAAGAACATAGTGATGTCAGTTTTTCACTTATCTATTCTAAGAACACAAACATTACAGCTAATATAATTTACAAATGAGATCATGTAGCATAAATGTAGTTTATATTTTTATTTGTTTGTTATTTTTTATTATTGTTATTTTGCTTTTCAGGTCACAGTAAATGATGATCAGGGCTTTCTCCTGGTTCTGCACTCAGAAATTAGTTCTGCCTGCCATGGAGGAGGGCTGGAGGAGGGGGAGGGAACCGGGACGTTGGTGGTGGGAGATGGGCACTGGTGGCGGGATGGGTGCTGGAACACTGTATGACCAAAACCCAAATATGAACTTTTGAATTGTATATCTTTGTAATTGTAAAAATAAAAATTAAAAAATATAAATAAATTTTTTAAAAAAGTAAAAAAAAAAGAAATTAGTTCTGGTAGTGCTCAGCAACTATACGGGATGCCAGGGATCGAACCCAAGTCAGCCACATGCAAGGCAATCTCCCTACCACTGTACTATCACTCTGGTCCTAATATTTAGTGAATATTTATATTGTGCTCAGGAGAAATGTTGGTGCAAGCATGGAAATTAAAGGTGCCATGGTATTTGTAATGAAAGCTGTGCTATTTGGAACTGGTAAAGAAAAATCCACATTATTTGTAATGAAAAGAAATAGGAATCTTACTACATAGTAATCAAAGCTGTTATCCCCTGTTTACATGTGGCAAACATAATATGCCATTCATTAACTTGGAGATCTAGCTGACTGTTGCAGTACGCTGCTGCCCAGAGCCTCTGTATCTCGCCTGGAGTTACCTCCTGCATTCCACTTTGTAGATAGGAGGACAGTTCAAATGTGGCAGTTCATCTGACCATGTATTCTATACTGGCTGGTAAAAATATTCTCTCATGCGGCCTCAATCATTGTTGGACTAGCTAGATCTTACGGGTATATTTGCCTGGCCATTTTGGATCTCTAAGTAATTAGACCAGAAAGAAATGCTGTTTTCCTCCAACCAAGCAAGCATGGCTCTTTGATAAATCAAAGGCGGAGTAACCACGAAGTAAAGAAGAGACTTTTGTGAAGGCTTGGAGAAATATTTAACTGGCTATAGAATATTCTTTGGTACAGATGCATGCCTTTGTATTCTGAGAATACACTGCAGGGGCACTTCCAAGGCAGATCTTGGCTCCGCAATATCGACATCTCAAAAGGCCTAGGTGAGGTCCTGGGAGAAATTACCTGAGGGTGTTTGACCCCTAACTGCTCTCCACTGGAGTGGGTGGTCTGTGTCCCAGGGATACAAAATTGTAGCCTGCTTGCTTTCAGCTCTCTCTCTTCTGTTGGCGGCTCCCCTGCTTGCCTCTTCGCTGTCGCCTCTCTGAAGGGCCTTAACACATGGTGGCAGCCATCTTGGCCTACACATGGCTGCGGCCCAGCTGGGAACCCTAAATTTGGGGGTTTTTTATTGCTGATTTGTAACCTATGCTAAGTAAAGCATTTTGAAACTTCTCTGGATTCTTGCATCTTTCTCCATCCGCTGGCCACCAATCCCCTGGGGCAGAAAGGGATCCCTGACCCTGCTCCAGTATTTTGTGCGGGCGCCCCAGCATTTCCCCGCAGCTGACAAACATAGAAGGCATAGTGGATACCTTTTCAGTGCTCATAGTAAATCCTTAGTGTAAATAGAAAAACTGGACAGTTAAATGCAAAGAAATAATGATTTTTTGTTTTTAATTGTTTTTTCTTTTTTGCTTTTTAGGTCACACCCAGCAATGCTCAGGGTTTCTCCTGGCTCTGCACTCAGGAATTACTCCTGTCGGTGCTCAGGGGACCATATGGGATGCTGGGATCGAACCCGGCTGGCAGGGGCAGGCCATGCAAGGCAAATGCCCTACCCACTGGGCTATCGCTCCGGCCCTAAAATCTTTTAGTACTATAGATTATAAAATAGTTAAAACTAGTAGATAGACTTTAGGAAACTTCAATGGAGAAGTACCTCAACTGAGTCTCACTGCAGAATAACTGATGCCTGCGAGGGGAGCCCCATTGGAGAGGGGCTTCACTCAGCTCAGTTATCTCATGATTCTCCCAGATGTCATGCTACAAGCATTGACCATGAATGTCTACCAAGAAATTTGATAGCTGGAGAAATGGTATTATTGAAATTCTTCCATTTGTAGTCAACTATGCATTTGGAAACCTCTAAAGCAAGTTATCGCAGAAACTTCATGAAAGATATAAACTTCTAGCCTTTCATCTGACAGTCATGGAAAATTTGAATAGACAGTGAACAAGGAATAAGCTAGTCTTCTTTAGGTGAGGACTATTTTCTGAAATAATGATTATAAACACTTACTGCAAAAAAAAAAAAGATTTTTTTTTTTTTGCAATCCAGCCCAAGTATGCTGAACCAGAGACTCTCAGACATGGGGCAGAGCTGCTACTTGCTCCCCCTGTGCCCAGCCACTCAGGAGGCGCCTGGGAGGCATGGCAGGTTCTAGCCCTGGCCAGCATGCCACCCCAGAAGAGCCTCACAACAAAGCCAGATGACACCCCCTACTCCATGGGGCCCGCCATTTTCCACATCCGGACTTCCCTCTCGCCACAACTCCACCCAGCAGACCAGTCTATCACAGCCCGGCTCGCATGCAGTTCATCAATAAATGCTTTATTTAGAGGTGACTACAATAGTATGTCACCCGCACGGCAAGCCTGGCAAGCTGCTCGTAGTATTTGATATGCCAAATACCAGTAACATTTATATTAGGTTATTCCCGTGACCTAATATAATGGTTTGAGGCTCTTTATGTTCCTGGAGCAAGCGGATGCCTTTGGGTTCTACTAGCATGAGACAGGACATATGGAGATATTACTGGTGCCCGCTCGAGCAAATAGATGATTAACGGGAAGATGGTGATAGATAGTGATAGTGACACTTACTGAAGAACAAGGGTTGGGGGGGAGGGCACAAGAAGTGCTCAGGATTACTCTTGACTCTGTGCTCAGGGATCACTCCTGAATGTGCTCATGAGATCTATTGTAGGTTGTGCCAGGGATGAAACAAGAGTGAACTACATCCAAGCAGCTAAAATGCTATATTGTTTCGTGGAGTCAGAATCATGAGTTTCTAATCACCCAGGTAAAACTGATCTCCTAACCGAGCAATCAAAATAAATGGAAAGAAACAAAAAAGTTTTGCTCGAAGCAACCACCAAAGGATCATGCTCAGGAAGGTAGAAATAAACATAATTTAAAAATTAAAAATTTGGGCCTGAGCAATAGCCCAGCAGGTAGGGCGTTTGCCTTGCATGTGGCTGGCCCATGCCAGCCCGGGTTCGCTCCCGGCATCCCGTTTGGTCCCCCGAGCACTGCCAGAAGTAATTTCTGAGTGCAGAGCCAGGAGTAACCCCTGAGCATTGCCGGGTGTGACCCCCAAAAAAATCCTGCAAATGAATCAAAACGATGGTCTTTATATCTTTCTATGTATAATGACCACTCTCTCAAGCCCTAAAATTAAATGTTAGATTTCTCACAGTCATGCCAAGAGAATCGACTGAGCATTTCTAGTCAATCCTAATTTGTCTAATTTGCCTTCACAAGGGTCTTTTATGGAGCCCTGGTTTTCCCCGGACTTTTGATAAAAGATATCACAAAATATTTTATCTACACAAAATTTCCTGCGTGTTTTTCTTTTGTTCCAATTTGTTAGTAGTTGCTCACAATAATTTCTTTTTTTAATGAATCACCAAAATGTCATAGTAATGATACTTTATAGTTCTTCTATTTTTAGAATAAATAAGCCTTATTTTGCAAGAAGAGATATCTTTTATGTGAGGGAAGAATTTGAGTAACAACTATAAGACTGAGGCAGCATTTCATCCATTTCTATTTTTAATTTATTATAATAGGCAAATTTTCACTTTAGCACTCATAATAATTCTAAATGTAAATGTCACTATTGCCTATGAGAATTTATAATTGAGAAGAGAGGGAACAACTAAAAGAGAAAGGGGTTGAATGGATTGGGGTGCCGTGATATTGAGATTTGGTGGAGTTGCGGTGCTATTGTTGCATACTTTGCTCAAAAAATAGAGCATGAAAAAAGGATTACTAAAGCATAACACATCTTAGAAAATAATGCCTTTCAGGCCAGAGTGTATAGTCTAGTGGGTTGAGCATTTGCCTAGCACACAAACCCCTCGAGGTTTAATCCCTAACATCCCATATGTTTCCTTGAGTACCACCAGGAGTAATTCCTGAATGCAGAGTCAGGAGTAACACCTGAGCATTGCAAGATGTGACCCAAAAAAAGATGACAAAAATAAAGAAGGAAAGAAAGGAAGGAAGGAAGGAAGAAAGAAAGGAAGGAAGGAAGGAAGGAAGGAAGGAAGGAAGGAAGAAAGAAAGAAAGAAAGAAAGAAAGAAAGAAAGAAAGAAAGAAAGAAAGAAAGAAAGAAAGAAAGAAAGAAAGAAAGAAAGAAAGAAAGAAAGAAAGAAAGAAAAGAAAGAAAGAAAGAAAGAAAGAAAGAGAAAAGAAAGAAAGAGAAAGAAAAAAGAGAGAAAGAGAAAGAGAGAGAGAAAGAAAGAGAGAAAGAAAGAAAGAAAGAGAGAGAGAGAAAGAATTTTTAAGATACACCATTTTTAAAAAAATGCATTACTTTCTAGCTTGTTTCCAGGTTTTAGTGTTCCATTTAACATCATTTGATTAGCTCCAGTGACCCTAGTGATGCCACATGACTAAGGCAGTTCCATTTCTATGTCAGTAACGGTAGAGTCCTGTTGGGCCTCAGGGAATGTGATGTAAAGATGTACCAGATGTGTCTCCTTAAATGTTTAAGGCAAATCATGCCACCCTGATTAATTCAACTCTCATGTAATATTGTCCAAATATTAGCAGTCTAGCATAAACTTGCAAAATGCAGTATTGCGAATGGTTGAAAGTAGAAATGCTAAACTAGAACTGAGTATTGAAATTAGGTAAAGAGATAGACATGATAACCCTTCAATATCTGTTTTGCAAACTACAATGCACAAAAGGAGAGAGAAAGAGAGAGGGGGCGGGTTGAAGTGCCTGCCATACAGGGAGGCTGGGGAGGGGGAGAGAAATTGGGGATATTGGTGCTGGGAAATGTGCTGGTAGAGGGATGGGTATTGGAACATTGTTTGACTGAAACTCTATCATGAACAGCTTTGCAATGGTCTATCTCAGGGTGAATCAATAAAAATAAAGTAAAACAAAAAAATACAGTATTGTACTGTCTTGAGATTATACACACACACACGGTTTCTGAGAATTTTACTGTACCTGAAATCTCAGAGTCTCCCACCCCCTTCTTTTTACATCACACCCGCCAAAGCTCAGGAGTTAATACTGGCTCTGTACTCAGGAATTATTCCTGATGGTGTTTGGGAAACTATATGGGATACCCGGGATCAAAACAGGTTCGGCCACATGCAAGGCAAACACCGTACCTGCTGTGCTATCACTCTGGCCCCTGAAATCTCAGTCTTGTTCTTGCTGTTTGGTCTTAGATTCTGTTGTCTCATTATTGTGACATGGATTTCACAATACTCTGTCTGAGATTCAAATTTGCAAGATCCCAGGTTTTTTCGTAGGCCTATAAACTTATTCACACCTTTTTGTCTTTATCACAGAGATCCCAGACAGAAAGGGGATCCACCTTATAGTGGCCCCCACCTCCTTTCATTATATTGCATTGATATTTAGAAAAGCAAAGTGGGGACATAAAGACATCCAGTTTTCCTAGGAGCTTCTAGGAAACCTCAATATCAGAAAGAGTTGTTAGCAAATGGGATAGGGATTTGGTGAGAACTCTAATATATTTTATAGATCTTTTCACACAGACTGAAAACTATCAGATGTGGATATCAGATGTGCCTGGGTTCTTCCTGACCTCATTAAGCCAAGCTAAAGATCTCCCATTAATAAATAGCAGGTTTATTATCAGCTCTCACTCTACATGGAGCACTGTGCCAGAGTCTGTGATGAAAAATATTGATTTGGACTCACTCTCAGGGAACTGATAGATCGGGAACCAGAAACAGATTATGTGGTTTGAAGATATTTAAAGTAGTAGTGCAGGAACACTGTATGGCTGAGACCCAAGCATGAACATTTTTGTAAATTGTTTATATCATGGCGATATAATAAAATCATTTGATCACTTGATCACTTGAATCCCGTTATTCATCGATTTGCTCAAGCGGGTGCCAGTAACATTTCAATTGGACCCTATCACGTGCCAACGTAGCCCAATGGCATCTGTTTGATTCAGGAATACGAAGAGCCTCAAACCGTTCCTTCGGGGTCTTGATAAGGAAGTCTGACCATCTTGTAGGTGGGCAGCCACGTGATCTTTTGACATCCCGTGGGATCCAGTCAGTAACGGCTCTAGTCCAGCGGTTGTCTCCAAATTGCATTACATGTCCAGCCCATCTGATTTTTGATGCCTTGGCAAACGAGACAGCGTCCCTGATTCTGGAATAGCGACGGAGGTCAGAACTTAATATATAGTTCTAATATAATAAAATATGTTTTAGAAAAAATATATTTAAAGTAGAACATATTAAAAATAAGAACTGGTTGGGGGCTGGCGCGATAGCCGAAGTGGATAGGGCGTTTGCCTTGCACGCGGCCGGCCCATGCCGCCCGGGTTCGATCCTCGGCATCCCATATGGTCCCCGAGCACCACCAGGAGTAATTCCTGAGTGCAGAACCAGGAGAAACCCCTGAGCATTGCCGGGTGTGACCCAAAAAAGCAATGAATGAATGAATGAATGAATGAATGAATGAATAAATAAATAAATAAATAAATAAATAAGTAAATAAATAAATAAATAAAATAAGAACTGGGCTGGAGCAATAGTCCAACAGGCAGGGCATTTGCCTTGCATGCTGCCGACCCGGTTCAATCCTTGGCATCCCTTATGGACCCCCATGCAGTGGCAGGAGTAATTCCTGAATGCAGAGCTAGGAGTAACCCCCTGAGTATTGCTGGGTGTGACCCAAAACAAACAAACAAACAAACAAATAAAAATAAGAACCTTAGGACTGGAAAGATAGCATAGTGGGTAGGGCATTCTCCTGGGTTGAATCGAACCCAGCTCCAATCCCAGGAACCTATATGTCTGGCCCCCAACCCCCGAGCCCCAGACCTCCAGGAGTAATCTTCAAGCACAGAGCAAAGAGTAACTCTGAGCACCTCTGGGAATGGCCTGAAAACAAAAACAAAAACAAAAAGGGGTTTTCAGGCAATAAACTGGCTTCACTTCTTACCAGCATGGAGATAATTTTGTGTTTGTTTTGTTTTGAAACCACATGAGGCATTGCTCAGGCCTTACTCTTGGCTGTGCTCAGAGAGCATGGGTGGTGAACAAGGAGAAAATAGGTGGGGATAGTCCGCAAGCAAGGTAAACAGCTTACCCCCATACAACCTCTCCTGCTCGGTCTTTCATTTATTTGTTTTTGCTTTTTTTGAGGGGCCACACCTAGTGGTGTTCTTGGACTAAGCCCAGCTCAGTGCTTAGGGCTCTTATTTCATTCCAGGCAGTTCTTGAAAGAATAAGGGCTGCCAGACACTAAACCAGGGTCCCACATGCAAAGCAGACACTGGGTTTTGAACCACTTCTCTGATCCTGACTCTTAACTGCGAATCTTAAAATCATGTTGTAAATATAAATAAGAAATCATTAACTTTTTATTGTTTTGTTGTGTGCCAAAATTCAATATTCTGCACCTTTCATTTATATCACTTGTATCACTTGTCTTCCCGTTGAACATCGACTTGCTCAAGTGGGCACCAGTATATAATTATATAAACATAATTTCATTTATAATTATAACATATTAAGATGATTAACATGTTTGCATTTTTCATATTTATAATTGTCTTGCAGTGCTGAAGATAAACCACTGGGTCTAATTTATGCAAAGGATGAGCTTTACTCAACCCCTGCCCAATCCTACAGGTTTTTGTTTATTTGTTTTGTGTATGATTTTGCTTTTGGGGCCATACCCAGCTGTCCAGCGGTACTCAGGGATTACCCTTGGCTCTGCACTCAGGAATTACCCCTAGTGGTGTACTTGGAACCATATGGAATGCCTGGGATCGGCCCTGTGCAAGGCAAGTGCCCCACATGCTGTACTGTCCCTCCAGCCACTGTTGCATAGGCGACCAATCCTACTCCTGGGGTACTGGGTTTTGTTTTCTCTCTTTTTCGTGTGTGTGTGTGTGTGTGTGTGTGTGTGTGTGTGTGTGATGTCAGGGCTTACTCCTAGCTCTGCTCTCAGTGATCACTCCTAGCAGACTTGGGGAACCATATGGGGTGCGGGGTGCCGGAGAACAAAGTCAGGTCAGACGTGTGCACTGCAAAAAACTCTACCAGCTGCACTATCAGACCCAACCCAAGTGCTTTTGTAACCACCCCCACCCCTCTTTTTTAAAATATTTTTTAGCTTTTGTTTCATGCGGGGGGTGCAGGGGTGTTATTCCCTCAATGCTCAGGGGCTACTTCTGGCTCTGTACTCAGGAATGACTCCTGGCAATGCTCAGGGCTCCCTGGCTCGGGCTGACCATGTGCGAGGCAAATGCCCTACCTGCTGTGCCCTTGGTCTCACTCCTGTAACCACCACTGTTGAACTTCTGTCCAAATAATGCCTTTTTCTAGACTGATAGTGACACCTAGTGCAAAGAAGAGGGGACGGGTCCTCACTTAAGTGGTGGGCCTCCTGCAGTCCCCCAGGGACAGGTCTGCATGTGGTCTCAAAGCAGAAAGGAAACAAATTTGGCTTAGGCCCTGGGGACTGAGAACTGCGCTTTGTGATGTCGGTCTGCTTATCCACTGGACTTCACTTTAGCTTCTACCCAAGAGTCACAGTCTCTGCCTCCGCACTGGACATCTGTCAGGGTCTTTCTATAGGCGAATACATGTAGATATGCAAAGGGCTGCCTGCGGATAGGTGAGCTGGTAGAGGAAGGTCAGGTAGGCCTGGGTCTCTGAGTTTGATTCCCAACCGTGCGTGCTGGGTGCAAGACTGGATTTACTGCATATAGGGATGCCTGGTACTGACAGGAAACACACCATCTCGAGACCAAGTGTGTGACAGCACACAATTGAAGGGCATGACCTTTGCCAAGCAATCCCAACTAAATGAGCAAGGAAGCACAGCCAAGTGTGCAACCCCTGGCATTCACCAGACAAAGTATGATTTAGATTTTCTTTAAATTATCTTTTTAAAAACCATCATGATAAATTAACCCTGCCATTTCTTTGATCTTTCTATTGGTTTTTTTTTTTGCTCTTTGAGTCACACCTGGCCATATTCAGGGATTACTCCTAGCTCTTCACTCAGGGATTACTCCTGGCTGTGCTTGGGAGCATATGGGATGCTGTGGGATCAAACCTGGGTCAGTGGTGTGCAAGGAAAATACCCTGCCTGCTGGACTATTACTCCAGCCCCAACCATGCCATTTTTAAGTATGAGTTGAGAAATGTATGAAATATACTGACACTGCTGTACAGAATACTAGTCTCAGCTTCAATATGGAAATTTTCTATAATTTAATCATGAACCTCTGTATTTCCAAATCTTAGCCCTTTGTATGTCCTGATTTCTTTTCTGTAACCTTGACAAAACTTTTTGTTGTTTTGGAGCCCTATGTGGCGATGCTCAGGGATTACTCCTGTCTCTGCTCCAAGAAATTACTCCTAGCAGTGCTCAGGAGTGATGTGTGATGCAGAGTGATGCAGGAGATCAAAACCCGGTTGACCACATGCAAAAGAAAGAGCCCTTACCAACTGTACAATCTCTCCAGCCCCAACCTTGTCTAATTTGATGTTTCCTATGGATATAACCATAAAATATTTGTCTTACTGCAGCTGGCTTATTTTTGTATACCATAACGTATCCAGGCTCATACACTTGCAAGATGATGGTGTTTCCTCCACCTAAGGCCACAAGATATTCTCGTGACTTAATATTCATATAATAATATAAGTCCTATGTCAGGGAGCCACTGGGGTCCCTAACAGTATCAGGGCAGAAATTATCTTTTTTTTTCTTTTTGGGTCCCACCCAGCTATGCTCAGGGGTTATCCTGGCTCTTCACTCAGGAATTACTCCTGGTGGTGCTCGGGGACCATATGGGATGCCGGGGATTGAACCTGAGTTGGCTGTGTGCAAGGCAAATGCCCTACCTGCTGTGCTATCGCCTCTGGCCCCCGAAGTTATCTTCTTCCTCTGAGGCCTCAGGGGAATGGATGAAAACTCACAAGTCTGGCACAGTTCCAAACAGGCTTTTAACAGTACAAAAGTTCTACCACCACAATCCAATGTAATGAAAGAACTCTAGCTCTGGTCAGAACTTAGACAATACAAGAGAGCCCAAGTCTCCCACCAAAGAGAGAGAAAGAGAATCTCACCCAAGAAGAGTAATACCCAAAAGAAGGGGCGAGTGCCTCAAGTCAGTCCCCTTATATACACCAAAGTAATCCTAACTGTTGACAGGGAGGGTCCTGTTAACAAAGAACCCTAAACAGCTTCTAGTTGGTAGAAGAGTGTAGAAGGGTAGTGCCACACCCTATTACAGGTATAAACAAAAGATTATTCCAAGGACTAATAATCCCTTCTTCTTAAAAAATAAATTTAAAGTTTGACAAATAAAATGAATAATTTAATATTTTTTCTTTTGGGATCACACCCAGCGATGCTCAGGGGTTACTCCTGACTTTGCACTCAGGAATTACTCCTGGCGGTGCTCTGGGGACCAAATGGGATGCCGGGATCGAACCCGGTCAGCTGAGTGCAAGGCAAACACCCTACCCACTGTACTATCTCTCTGGCCCCTGAATAATTCTGTCCTTTTCCTTTTTTGGTGGAAGGTACTATAGAAGTTGTTCTACATGTGCATGAATATGTTCCAGTTCTGATGAATAAATATTTTCCCAATTAGCAAATTTGTTCACAGCTAAATGTTTCCTTAAGTCATGAACCATAGTATCACTGTATTACTGTCTTCCCGTTCATCATCGATTTGCTCGAGCAGGCACCAGTAACATCTCCATATGACCTGTCTCATGCAAGTAGAGCCCAAGGGCACCTGCTTGCTCCAGGAACATAAAGAGCCTCAAACCATTCCATCAGGTCATGGGAATGAGGTCTGTAATTGTTACTGGTATCTGGCACATCAAATACAACACAGGTAGCTTGCCAGGCTCTGCCGTGCGGGTAGCATACTCTTGTAGTCATCTCAAAATCCAGCATTTATTGATGAACCATGCAGCCGCTTGTGGCCGCTCGAGGCTGGGCTGTGAGAGGCTGGTCTGCTGGGTGGAGTTCTGACGAGGGGGAAGTCCGGGTGTGGAAAATGGAGGCCCTCATGGAGTGGGGGGTCGTCTGGCTTGTTGTGAGGCTCTGCTGGGATGGTGGGCCAGGGCTAGAACCTGCTATCCCTCCCGGGTGCCTCATGAGCGGGTGGGCACAGGGAGAGCCAGTAGCAGTTCTGCCCCATGTCTGTCTCTCATGAATCATAGTACTTACATTTAAACACACTCACATGCTTCACTTGTATCACTTGTCTTCCTATTGTTCATTGATGTGCTCGAGTGGGCACCAGTAACATCTCCATACATCCTGGCACATGCTAGTGTAGCCCAAGGGTAACTGCTCGCTCCAGGAACATGAAGGGCCTCAAACCATTCCTTCAGGTCACATACCTACTTTCATAATAGGAAGACTTAAATAGATTGATGCTTGACCTTTGGGGCAACAAAAAATTCTAAAACAAAAATATTTCTTTTTTTTTTGGGCCACACTCGGTGATACTCAGGGATTACTCCTGGCTCTGCATTTTGAAATCATTCCTGGCAGTATTCCTGTATGGAATCCCAGGTTGGTCACTTGCAAGACTAGCACCCTTCCCACTGTACTATCACTCTGGCCCCTAAAACAAAAACATTTATGAGTTCAAAATAGTCGTTAGTTTTGAAACCCGTAAGCATAGACAGTTTGGCTAAAACAAGAATTTTTCTATTATACCAGTTAATCTTGTGAGCAATATAGTCTCTATTATTAACTACTCATATATGATTAAATAGTCATATTAATTGCTTATATGAGCTAATACTTACTTCTCTCCTATGCTATATTTTGAGGGTTCAGCCTACAGCCCTATAAGAATATTTCACAAAGAAGCGTTTTTCATAAACTTAGAAATCTTACAGGATTAACTTATTCTTTCTTGCCTAAATGTGGCCCTCCATAAATAATAAAAATCTCCAATAAAAAAAATCTTGAAACCATACCTGACCAACAATGCTCTAAGCATAGATGATTAACTGTAAACATGGTTCTTTTTTTTTCTGGGTTTTTGGGTCACACCTGGTGATGCTCAGGGGCTGTTCCTGGCTTAGCACTCAGGAATTACTCCTGGCAGTGGTCAGGGGGACCATATGGGACGCGGGGAATCAAACCCATGTTGACCATGTACAAGGTAAATGTCCTATAAATGTCCTACCCACTGTACTATTGTTCCGGCTCCAAAACATAGATGTTCTTGATCATTGGATCAATTGGCCAATGGTGAAGACAGAGGCTGGAGCGATAGCACAGTGGGTAGAGTGTTTGCCTTGCACGCAGTCGACCTGGTTTCGATCCCCAGCAACCCATATGGTTCTCTGAGCACTGCCTGGAGTAATTCCCTGAGTGAAGACTCAGGAGTAACCCCCTGAACATCGCCGGATGTGACCAAAAAAGAAAAAAAAAAAACAATGTTGAGGACAATACAAAAACCTTCAGTTCAAGACAATACCAAAACCTTCATTTGTTTTGAAGACCACTGTTTGTTATTATCTGCTCTTAAAATTGTTTTAAAGTAAATAATATTATATTTTAATGAATTTATTATGCTTTCACCACCCTTTTTAACACAAATATCCTTACTAGATTGAGTTCTTTCTTATTTTAATTAAAAAATCTAGAGACATGGGTGGGAAAAAAATCTATTGGCTTTAAGCTAATAAAGAAAGCAAATGTGAGCTGGGGAAATAGCCCAATAAACAGCAATATGTGATTTGCATGCTGGAGGCTTCAGTTTTGTTTTGTTGTTGTTGTTTTTTGTTTGTTTGATTTTTGCTTTTTTTTTGGGGGTTACATCCAGCAATGCTCAAGGGCCATTCCTGGCTCTGCATTCAGGAATTACTCCTGGCGGTGCTTGGGGGACCATATGGTACTCAGGGGATCAAACCAGAGTCGGCTGCATGCAAGGCAAATACCATGCCTTACTGGCCCCTGGAAGCCTCAGTTTGACCCCGGAACTATATGGTTGTCCTAAGTACCATGAGTAGGAGTAAAACCTAAACACGTCTAGGTGTGGTCCTAAAACAAAAACAAACCAAATAGTAATCATGTCTTGTGTTCTTGCTTTATCAATCTTAGAGCTGTAAGGAACTAAAATTTACAGATGGGTTATTTTGTTTTCTTTTGCCTTTTTTGACATTTGGAGCACCAGCCCTCACATGCAGCAATGGCTGCACTTATACAGCAATTCTGGAGCACCTGGGCCTACAAAAGTGAGCAGGAATAAGGAAGGTGAACGGCAAGGAGCTCTCCAGTGTGATCCATAGGCAAGGTTCTACATCCTGTATTTCCAAGGCTACAATGACTTGTCATTAGACTATAAGAAACACTATTAACAACAAGTTCTATAATTTCTTTCTTTTTTGTCTTAATTTTATTTTCTCTTCCAAGTGATTCTCAAAAGGACCCACCTGCAACTCTCAACCAATAATACTGAATACAAGGTTCCAAGTATACTAAAGTGATTCTCTTGAGTCTTGCAGTTCACCCTGCCAGTGCTCAGGGCTCTCCAAGATTGCATCTGGTGATGCTTTCACGGCATTGTGGTTCAGGGGATTGAACCAGGTGCATTAGCACCATACTATGCTCCTGCACCAACCCACTCCTGTTTCCCCCATTCCCACCCCAACTTTAATTTAAGCACTGTGATTTACAAAGTTGTTCATGGTGATCTGTTACTGGTGTTCAATATTCCAACACAAATCCCACCTTCCCTCCACCAATGTGTCCAAGTTCCCAACCTACCTTCAAGCCTGCCCCATAACAGACCCACAGTAATACTGCTTACTATCATTAAATAACTGATAGAATGATCAAAACAAATACTTTGGTAAGAGAATAATTTTGAAAATTGCTATATCTCACATTAGTAAACTCTTTTCTTAGAGTTTAATAAGCTGTGGTTTTAAGTTAAGTTTTGTGTGTTAGGTTCTTGTTCATCAAGATTAGTTGGCTACTACATTACATTCCCATTGACTCTGGTATGATCCTACTGGGATATTAGGAGTTTGAGGTGTCACTCCAAAAAATCCAGAAGATTTAACTATGTAGTTTGCCTGGAAGCATGGGAGCAGCTCTTGTGGTATGAGAGCGATTGCCAGGACTTCAGTGTGGCATGAACATGGCCTGCCACCTCCAGCCTACTCTTATTTTTTAAGCAGTAATTTGACAACACAACACATTTCTTGTGAGGAATGAAATCTAATTAGATGGATAAGAATTGTCATGGATTAGAGTAAAATTATCTCAAAGATGAACAACTGTCATTTTCCTTTGTGACTTCAAATTAGAAAAGAGAAATCAAAGAAAGTGAAATTGGCATATTAAAGAGGGCCAAACTACCTAAACATGAGAGTTTACGCCTAACAGTGTAGCATCACATGTGCTTAGAAACTTTACCAGAATATTGTAGCTTTTAACAAGCATTGCCAAATATTTTAGGCACTATTTAAGTTAAGTATGTCACATTCAATGAAAATGTTTGGAAGATCTGATAGATTCAAGTCCAGACCTGATAATCTTCATTTCAGCTTGAATAGCTACATGACCACATTGGTTTTTAAAGATGTAATGTATGTAACTATAGATATGCACAATGTAGGCAAACTAACACAAATGCAAAAAATTTAGGCAACAAATAGTCAATTTAAGATTAGCATCTCGTGCTTTGTTGTCTGTACACAAATTTCCTGTCTATATATATATATATATGTGTGTGTGTGTGTGTGTGTGTGTGTGTGTGTGTGTGTGTGTGTTTATATACATATTTCCTGTTAACAAATACAATAAACTGCATGAGTCCAAACATCTTCATCATTGACCATCAGCACATCTAATGAGTTTATTCTGTGGTCCATGCTTCCCATTTTTCAAATCTAGAATGAAACTATAAATACTGTCTCAGGTGCACTAAGAGGCAGAATGCTTCGTCCCTAGTCACTTTCTCCTCAGAGGTCACCTTAGCTTTTGGAAGTAACGTACTGTTTGGAAAAATTCAACAGAATGACAATGTTTCCTTGAAGAACATTCACTGTTACAAGAAATTGTGAAGTGTTTTGATATATTTTTGAAAGAAGGGATATTCATCATGCACCTCACCTTTCTTTCTCCTACATACTATAGTTCTGAAAGGTGGGGACCGTTAGTTGTCATTCTACCTAGGCTGCTACTAGATTCATGCAGAGTGAACACGTTACACATATGTTGAATGAATACATGAGTGAGATTGCTGACAGTGAATGGGATGACATGTAAAAGTTACATGTGACAATGGAAAGAAATTGCAGATATAAAGTCTATTGGTGGAGATTCCTACCAGTTCAATAGTAGCCAAAATAGAACACTGTGAAATAGAAGTTCTAGAGTTACAAATTAAACAAAAGAAAAGAAGAGGATTTATACTAGTCCTTATGCCAGGTCCTCCAAAGGAAAATCTCATTGTTTCATTCTAACTAAGGAGTATATTCATTCTCTTGATTTGGCACTCTACAAGTATGTGATAGTCTCTTTCCCCATTTATCCAACACTATCATGGCCATATCATAAATAGTCCATTACCAAAATGAATAGGGAAAGGGGCCATGGTTATACTGGGACCATGTCTATAACTGGTTATTGTTACTGATAAGCTTAAGAACTAACTTGGCATAGAGAAAATAAAGGCATGGATCAGAAATATCTTCTTTAAAGAAAGAGGATTTAACACTGTCATGGAAGGAAGGGACTGGTCAGTCATGAATTCTTCCATCTGCCCCCTTGAGATGCAATAAGGAATTCTTCAGAGTCTGTGGACCTGGCAGTGTCAACACATAATGTCAGATGTCCGTGTCGTTGTTCAGAAAACTAAATATAGTCTCAAGGGTCCTAGGAGACAGGAAACAATCTGACTTTGGTTTGCTTAAAAAGACCATATTCACCCATCAAGGTCTTTACCTTAGGTAAGTATTTGAAAAAGGTGTACAGAGCTCAGCGTCTCCCTCCCAACTCATGTAGTAACATGAGAAAATAACCAAGATGCCCTTACTGTAATTGTCCTTTGCCCCAACAATCATTTCAGGGTCGTTGTGAAACACAGAAATGTATTCATTTAGGATTTGTGCAAATGTACATGAAAACTATCAAAGTTGTGTCAGGTAATGTTATGCTAAATTCATCAAAATACAAAAGGCTGGGGGTCAGAGCAATAGCACAGTGGGGAGGGCCTTTGCCTTGAATACTGCTGACCCGGGTTTGATCCCTTGCATCCCTTATGGTCCCTGAACACCGCCAGGAGTAATTCCTGAGTACAGAGCCAGGAGTAACCCCTGAGCATCACCAGGTGTGACCCCCTCCCCCAAAAAAAGGCAATGTACAAACTGGGAAACTTATCTGGAATCATGAGTAGAGACCAAGAATGAAAAATCAAGGGGATCAGCTTCAAGGTGATAAACACTTCTATATATTAAAAGTTTTACTTAAAAGTCACCTATATTCGTTGGAATGATTCATGGTCAAGCCTAGTTGAGAAACATATAAAAGCCTATACAATTTTATGAAAAAACTTTCAGAGGATGGCAGAGAAACATCATTTATTGATATATTCCATGTAGAGAAGATGAACTTGATCAGAAAAAGGACCAAAAGTACAATCTTTGCTAACCAATTCTATGCAGACGAGGCCGTGGAGATTCTTATTACACAAAACTTTTGTAAAGTTTCCTCATGATCAACTCCTCACATCAAGAAATGGTTCATTGCCCCCTTCACATGATTGTCATATGCTGGGATGGGTTGTCTCATCTTCCAAATTACAGACCATGGGACAATATTCTACTAATTTCAACCAGAGTAATCAATCTCAGAAAACAGCAGCACTAACTTTCACAAAGCTTTCAATAATTCACTGCTACAGGCCAAGAGTAAAATCAATACTTTAATCTGTTAATTATCAGTATATCATCAAACCATACTAAAACAAGATGATAAAATCAAAAAGATATAAAATAGCAAGATTAGTTTTGAGTGTTTTAAGTCAAAGTTGTACTTTGTAAACGTTGCTTTCCACTGATGGTTGGACATCAATATTCCACTTGCTATCCAAAAATTATAGGGTGAAAATAAAGCAAACTTCATTCTGTAGACTTTCTTAATGCAGACACCATAAGAGGAGTTGAATCCTGGCCCACGAGGAAGTAAGGCTTTAGACCATCAGAAAATGAGTCCGTTAAAGAATGGATGTGAGACCAGTCACTGGTGTTGTAAAAGAAACCTGGCCCAGCTCATAGTCCAGGTAGATGCCAATCTCGGTGGGCTTGTTCTTCAGAGCAAGAAGGACAGGTACAGAGCCTCCAGTCAGGTAGTTCCCATCCTGCAGCTGGAGCGTCCAGGATCTGTTCTGACCTGTCAGAGGTTGCTGTCCATTGCTGGAAGGGACTTCTCTGCAAACCCCCACGGCCCACTCAGGTTTGTCGCTCACCTGCACCTCCCAGTAATGTCGACCAGAACTGTATCCTTCAGAGCCAAGAATCACAACATCATTGGGATATTGATTTGGTTTCCCATCAACTTTTGACCTATTCTTCATATAGACAACAGACTTCCTGTCCTCCGACACATGCAGATGGGGATGTGCTGTTTGGGGATCCAGACTCACTTCTTTTTGGAATTTCTGGATGAGCTTTTCAAGCTCTGAGTACAGTGGAGGAAGATAATAATAACCTCCCTGCCTCAGTTGAACATCCCATACAGATGGGAACTGCAGGGTGTTACACTTGTGCTGAATGCTCTTGACTTCCCTCAGCACAGTCCCCTCAGAAATCACAATCTTCTCTGCCGCTTCTTTGAGTAAGTCATTTAGGGTGTCAATATGTCCAGAAATTGCAGTGAAGTTGGTGGTAAGTTTGTGTTGAACCACTCTGTCTTCTGCATCCAACCTGGACAATGTTGCCTCTTGCTCATGTTCTACAAACAGGTTCAGTTCCTCAAATTTAGAGGCTAATTGAGTTTTCTGCTTTTCCGCCTCCTCTCTCACCTGCAGGAGTTTTCTCTCTTGGATGACTTCTAGCTTCTGCACCTCCGCCAACTTCTTCTTCAGGGGCTCCAAGTACTCCCTGAACCTCTGTCTATGATGAGCTGCGGCCTCTGTCACGGGCCTCACATGGTGGCCCTGGTGGGCAGGGCGCTGGCCACACAGGGAACACAGCAACTCTTGGTCTTCCTCGCAGAAGAGGCTCATGACCTGGTTGTGCTCCTCACACCTGTTCTCCTCTTTCTGCATCTCCTCGCTGCCTCTGGAGCTGTGGAGAAACTTGGCCAGTTCCACCAGCCTTCCCAGCTGGGGGTTGTCACTGAGGTGCTTCTCCTCATGTGGATATCGGCAGACTGGGCAAGGGAATATGTCCTCTTGACACTGCCATGAAGCCTCAATGCATGAGGCACAAAAAGTTGTGCCCACAGTCAATGGTTAAAGGGTTGTTCAGATAGTCCAGGCAGATGGGACAGTTAACCTCTACCTGTAGTGTGGCCAGGACTGAAGACACTGCCATCTTCAGGTGTGGAAAGGTAATCTCTGCTCTCAGCCAATCACGTATGTTTGACGATGTGAAGAGAAATTAAGCTTTGCAGATCACTAGTATGGAAGGACGAGAATGAGTCAATTGATTTCTGGGGAATAGAAGATAGTCCTGCATGCAGGAAAGGGGTACTCTCTTTCCAGAGTCCCTGCTCACTGCTGCTTTCTAGACAACCACTGATTCACCTCTCCAACACCATGATCCAACTCCAGCCTCTCAATCTTGTTTGGATCAAGAGCTGCTGGGGCTGTACGGGGTTCTTCTAAAATCACCTAGTTGGGCTGGAGCACTTGTGCAGCAAGTAGGACATTTGCCTTGCACGCAGCCTAACCAGGTTCAATCCTCAGCAGCCCATATGGTCCCCTGAGCACAGCCAGGAGTAATTCCTGAGTGCAGAGCCAAGAGTAACCCCTAAGCATGGCTGGGTGTGACTCCAAAAGCAAAACAAAATTATTATTTTATCTATTTTGGTCAGACCCAGCCACACTCAGAGGTTACTTCTGGCTCTACACTCAGGAATTATTCCTGGTGGTGCTTGAGGGACCATATGGGATGCCAAGGATCAAACCTGGGCAGGGATGTATGCAAGGCAAATGCCCTACCCACTGGACTATCTCTCCAGACCCCCCAAAATTAATAAATAAAAATAAAATAAAATCACCTAATTGTATTTATTTATCTTTTTTTGCTTTTTGGGCCACACCTTGCAATGTTCAGAGGTTACTCCTGGCTCTGCACTCAGGAATTATTCCTGGAGATGCCTGGGGGAGCATATAGGATACTGAGGCGGTGTGCAGGGCAAACTCCCTCCAGGCTGTGCTATCACTCTGATCCCCAAATCACCTAATTTCTGAGAAAAAGAAAATGACTTACCTCAGGCACACAGAATGGGATCCAAGTAAAGACCTTCCTGTAAAGTCAAGTTGAAAATAAATAACAATTAGAGAACTGTGCATTAAATACACAAAATAGCTGTTAATTTACTCCTGGGTATTGTAACTGCCTTTCATACTCCAAACCCATCTCTGCCACTTTGCAGCACGTTGATGCCACTCACCAAGGCTGATGACTCTGATCTGCCCAGGTTCTCGTTGGTCTTCAAATGAATCTCCTGGGGGCTTCTGTAGTCTTCTACCTCAACTTACATTGAGTGCTATTCCTGTGAGCAGGATATTTATCTATGGTCAGGTGGGTGGAGCTTTTGGGGCTCACCTAGCAAAGATTCAAGGGACTTGAGCTGATTGGATATTTAACTATCTCTTGCTCGCATCAGGGTTTCCTAACTAAATAGGTCCAGGTGTGCCCTGCTGCTTGGAAGCCCCTGGCACTGCCACAGAGTACATGATCTCCCACACATCATTGGAAGCACCTCAACTAAAGAACTTGACTGCCTGAGTAGGACGCCAATGAAAGATGTTTGAGTACCAAAAAATCCAGTGTGCAACCTCCAGTGAGAAACTTCTAGAGTACAGGACCCTCAGTCGGTGCCACAACCAGAATATGTATGCACACAACTAAGTTCATAAACACAGGACTTCTTCAAAGAAGAGGGGAAAGCAAGAAACTAAGGCCAATTACAAACAATTAAGTTTCTGTTCATGATATGTGTAAATTCCACTAACATCTAACTGGAATCAAGAATTGTGATAAAGGGGCTGGAGAGATAGTCCAGTAGGTAGGGCATTTGCTTAGCACACGGCCAACCCTGGTTCAATCCCTGGCATCCCATATGGTCCCAAGAGCATCGCCAGGAGTAATTCCTGAATGTAGAGCCAGGACTGACCCTGAGCATTGCCAGTGTGAACCAAAACAAAACAAAACAAAAACCCCAAAAATTGTTTATTTTTTTTTTCTCCTTTGGGTCACACCCAGCACTGTTCAGGGATTCTCCTGGCTCTACACCCAGGAATTACTCCTGGCGGTGCTCAAGGGACTATATGGGTTGCCGAACCTAGGCGGCATGGGCCAAATGCGTACAAGGCCAACACCCTACCCACTGGGCTATTGCTCCGGCCCCCAAAATTGTTTATTTTTTAAACCTTATATTAATGTGTGTAATGCTGCCCCCTACCCAATCATGAACTAATGGTGGCTTTGCAGGTAATCTTTTAGAACAAAATAAGAAAAATCTGTGTCAATTCCTGGTTTTGAATTTTTTCCTCTCAGTGTTACGTCTGGATGTTTTCTCCTTGAGACCTACTCACCACAACTGTGATCATTGGGAGTGGCAGGGAGGGAGGAATGGGAAGTGACCTTGAGATAAGGTGGAGTGGAGAGATCTTGTTACTCCTCTGTTGGCATGTTGTAACATCACAAGTGTAAAAATTTGTAAAAGGACAGTGTGAAAGGTCTTGGGAATGTGAAACTCATGGTGGTGAAGTTCCAGTTCTTTTGTGTATAAAAATTCAAATGTTAGCACAATTTTACCCTCATTTCCTAAACTACAATTAAAATTGAAAAGCTGGAAAAATGAAGAAAGAAAACCCCATTTAGTTATTCTGTCTCCTTGCATGGACCCTGTGATTGAAGTCACTTCATCGATGGATTTCCATTTCTGGTGGGAAATGAATGGAACATTTTTCACTCTGTTTTTCTCTTCAATTTTTAATTTACATTGTACCTAGTTCTAATCTGTCTTTACTTCTTCTCCACTCTTCCACCAACTGCTTGGTTATCTTAGTTTTGTAATACAAGGCAAAGCATTTGTCATCATTCTATAGTGTCTATTTGTTGGTTTTGTTAATCATTTGTCACAGATGACTGAAATTATCTAGTATTTGCTTTTCCTCTTATTTCACCTAACTGCCCTTCAGTTCCATCAAAATTTCAGCAAGCTTCAAGATTTCATCTTTTTCATTGCTGGGTAATATTCCATTATAAATATACACCACAGCATTTTTTTTTATTCATTCATATGTCATTGGGTATTTGGGTTGTTCCCATATCCTGGCAATCATGCTTTGTGCAAGCATCTTCTCTTGCATTTTACATGAAACAGAACCACATTTTACATGAAACAGAATCCACATTGAATTTTACATGAAACAGAACCAGATGTGTCTTGCAAAACCAGTGTGTGCATCAGAAAGGTTCTTAGAAATTTTCTACTCAGATTTACTTTTAGACCAGAAGCAGGTCTTCTCCTTTCTGGGCTGCAAAACACTGCATTTGACATAGACCTCATCCTCACTTTTTTTGTGTGTGTGCATGTATGGCATCCTTAGGATAAAAAAAAATTAAACATATTATTAGTTTAAGATGGATTATTCTCAAGTGTTATGTTCACAAAAGTAAATAAAATAATAAAATAAATTTTATTATAAAATAAATAAAATAGAATAAAATATAATAATAAATAAAATAAATTTGTAATTCACAGTGACTTAATATTTTTAAGCTAAGTTACTTTTTGTGTTTTACCCACAAAAGTAACTTAGCTTAAAAATATTAAGTCACTGTGAATGCTCCCAAATTTATTTGTGTTTCAGTTTTAGGCATATAATGTTTCAGCACGAATCTCTTCACCATTGTCTACTTCTCTCCACCAATGTCCCCAATTCCCTTTCAACCTACAGTCTGCCTCTATGGCAGGTACTTAAAAATTTTAGGTACTATGGTTTGCATTATGATGCTGATAGGGTTTTATGTTTAACACTTTACCACCCTTCAGTCCTCCCTCCTTCTCCTGAGTGACCACTTGCCCCTCCATTGCCGTGGTGTTTTCTTCCCTGTCCTATGCCCCTCACCCTTACGTTGCGAGCTTCCTATCCCTGACCAGTCCTGTAAGTCTTCATTTTTATTGTCTGGGTATTTGTTCTTTACCAGCAATGTATTTTCATATCCCATATATGAGGGAGATCATTCCTTGTCAGTCTCTCTCTCTCTCAACTTTACTCAGCATGACAGCATGACACTCTATCCAGTTATGTAACAGCAAATTGCATGATTTTATCTTTTCTTATGCCTGAGTAATATTCCATTGTGTATATGCACCACAATGTTTTTATACAATTATCTATTCTTGGGCTTTTGGGTTGTTTCTGATTCTGACTATGGTGAATAATGTTGCAATGAAGATAGGAATGGAAGGAAATACCTTCCTACTTTGTGTTTTTGACCCCTTAGGATAAATTCTAAGGTGTGAAATAGGAGCTCAACTACTAGTTTGCTGGAAAATATGTCCATACTGTTTTCTAGAATTTTCATGAGGGTACAGAAATGGAATAATTTCTTTAATACTCTACAATAAAAATGATACTAAACTTTATTTTAAAATAGAGTTTCTATTTGTTAAAAAATATAAATTTCTTACAAGACATTCAAAATTATATTCACATTTTATCAAAATGAAATAAGTACACATATGACACATACTATATAGAGCAATATATAATAGAATAGTCATCCATTCATTTTGCATCACTGAATATAGGACATCCCTCCATTCTACTGAGAGCTGTGACTATAAAAATTTAAGTATATAAAATATAGCATTATATATTTTTTGAAAATGTTTATTTTATTTTTATGATACATTAATATTTGTTATTTGTAATACTCAGAGACTCACAGACATGGGGCAGAGCTGTTACTGTCTCTCCCGTGCGCAGCCGCTCACAAGGTGCCCAGGAGAGATGGCAGGTTCTAGCCCTGGCCCGCCACCCCAGTAGAGCCTCGCAACAAGCCAGACTACCCCCACTCCATGAGGGCCTCCATTTTCCACATCTGGACTTCCCTCTCGTCAGAACTCCACCCAGCAGACCAGCCTATCACAGCCTGGATCGCACGCAGTTCTTCAATAAATGCTGGATTTAGAGGTGACTACAAGAGTATGCCACCTGCACGGCAGAGCCTGGCAAGCTACCCGTGTCGTATTTGATATGCCAAATATCAGTAACAATTATAGACCTCATTCCCATGACCTGATGGAATGGTTTGAGGCTCTTTATGTTCCTGGAGCAAGCAGGTGCCGTTGGGCTCTACTTGCATGAGACAGGACATATGGAGATATTACTGGTGCCCGCTCGAGCAAATCAATGATGAAAGGAAAGACAGTGATACAGTGATTTGTAATACTGTGGTCTCTAAAAATATTTCAAATAAAGTCAGGAATATTTCAAATCAAACCCAGAAGTGTTTTATATCTGAAACACACCCAGCAGACCCTCAGAGCAAGTAAAATAAATAAATAGACAGACAGACAGACAGACAGATAGATAGCGTTTAGAAGTGAATCATCTAGGCTAGTTTAGACATATATCTTGTATCACTTGTATGATTTGTTTTCTCGTTGTTCATCTATTTGCTCGAGCAGACACCAGTAACATCTCATATATCCTGTCGTTCTGTCATGTGCTAGTGTAGCCCAGGGGCACCTGCTTGCTCCAGGAACACAAAGAGCCTTAAATCATTCATGCAGGTCATGGGAATAAGGTATATAATTGTCACTGGTTTTTGGCATATCAAATAGACATATATCTATCCTTACTAAATGGTTACTGCATTATACAGCATCCCGTCAGACATATATAAGAAACTTCAAGTGATAGTTTTTGTAGGCATAGATAAGGCAGAAGGACATGGGGAGGTCAATAGCAAAAGAAGTGATAACACAGAGAAGAACACTTTCTTAGAGTGGATCAGTGTTTTCGGCAATGTTTGATTAAAATTTCAGTCCACAGAGAGGTTGAAGCCATATGCCATAGGTAGTAGGTAAAGTGTCACTAACTTCATTTAGCTGACTCCAGTTTGTACCCTTTGTTTCTGTTTAACAGTGGGAATAAGTTTTTACAAGTGAAAAAAAATGTAGTCTATTGCTTCCAAATGCTGCTTACTGGAGCCCTGTCATAAATCATACTCCAGATAAGAGATATTCTTCAAGATAAGTCACTAAATCAGAATGGGTTAGTGTAGTTGATTACTGGTATAATGAAGTCAAAAATCAAGAACAGTAAGAGAAAATGTATTTTCAGAACTTGCATTTGCAACTATCAAAGCTAAGAAGACTAACTAAAAAAGGAAGCAAAGATATAACATTTGGATAAAAGATATTCAAATAAAAGGCATGCATATACAATAGACAAAACAAGAAAAATACAAAGAAGTTAGTTATATATTTAGAAATGTCTATTTTGGGAGAAAGATTTTTTTTTCCTTTTGGGTTACACCCGGCAATGCTCAGGGGTTACTCCTGGCTCTGCACTCAGGAATTACTCCTTGCAGTTCTCAGGGGACAATATGGGAGTCTGGGGATCGAACCTGGGTCAGCCGTGTGCAAGGCAAATGCTCACCCATGTGCTATCACTCTGGCCTGGGGAATCTTGCGTTTTGCATATCCAATAAAAATCATCAAAATACATCAAATAACTATGAAAAGTGTACAGATCCTCACTCGGCCTATAGCATCAACCCTTGAGTAGTTCCTAATCATGCCGTAAATGGGTATGGTACCAAAAGAAACCAGAACAAGGGGCCGGAGCGATAGTCCAGCGGGGAGGGCATTTGCCTTTCACGCAGCCAACCCAGGTTTGATCCCCGGCATCCCATATGGTTCCCCACCACCCCCCGAGCATTGCCAGGGAGTAATTCCTGAATGCAAAGCCAGGAGTAACCCCTGAGCATCGCTGAGGTGTGACCCAAAAAGAAAAAAAGAAAGAAACCAGAACAAACCAGAAAATACTGGATGTGGGAGCATTTTCACTTTATAGAGGGAAATCTGACACAACTCAGCCCAGGATTCTGCCCATGCAGTGCCTAAAAGAAAGAGAAACAGGACTAGATTTCCCAGGAATATAGTCAACCTTCTGCCTCTAAACTATGCCTGATCAGACTGAAATTGTGGTACTATTACTGCTGAAAGGAGTCAGCGTGTAGAACCTCCTACCAAGTCTCGATGAGGGGTAGTTGTTTACATGTGTGAAATTGTTTACAGTTGCAGGGAGGTGGATACGGAGCAGGGAATAGATAAGGAGCACAGGTCATGGGTTTTCCTTCAGTTAATAAGTTGCTGGCTTGCCAATTCCCGAGGATATCCGGCATTAAAAAACAGGACCCTTTGACACACAGACACTGACTTCTACCAAGATGAAGAAAGACTATTTATTTATTTATCTGTTCATTCATTCGTTCGTTCGTTCGTTCATTCGTTTGTTCATTTGTCCGTTCATTCATTTCTTCACTTGTTCATTCATTCATTTATCTATTTATTTATTTATCTTTTTATTTATTTGTTTGTTTGCTTGTTTGCTTTTCAGATCACACCTGGCAATGCTCAGGGGTTACTCCTGGCTCTGCAATCAGGAATTACTCCTGACAGTGCTCGGGGGTAACATATGGGATGCCGGGATCGAACCTGGGCCGGCCGCATGCAAGGCAAATGCCCTGCCTATTGCTCCAGCCCCATAGAAAACTATTTTATGATCTTGGAGTTACATTACATTTATATGGGTACAATTTTGCTATTATTTCATTTAAGTTCTCTCCCTTAAAGTTATTGAAATAACTTCAAAAGAAATTATGGAGTATTCACCTAGACGATTAGTCAACATAATCTTAGTGAAAGTGTATCAGAACTTTCGCAGGGAGACAGCAAGTGATTGGTCATGTAGCAGAAGTATTTAAAAAGAGTGATTCCTCAAACGTGTGGGAGTCAGAGGCTAGGTAAGACAGAAAATGGAACAGTGTGCTAACAATTGTCGAGGGTACTAATACCAACCTAGAATTGAGCATTAAATAGAGGCAAAAGGATGCACATGACAACCCTTTAATGTATGTTCTGTAATCCATAGTCTGGGGGGAAGGAAAAGAGAGAGAGAAATGGAAAGAAATAAAGAACCTGCCATGGAGGAGGGCTGGGGGAGGGAACCAGGGACGTTGGTGGTGGGAGATGGGCACTGGTGGCGGGATGGGTGTTGGAACACTGTATTACCAAAACCCAAATATGAACTTTTTAATTGTAAAAATAAAAAATTTACAAAAAGAGTGATTCCTGGAAATTTGCTATCCTGGTCTCTCATATTTAGTATACAAGAGTGGATTCCAGTATCCTGTATATCCTAGAAAATCCTTGTATCTTGTGTATATATATATATATATATATATATATATATTCTTTATATCTTGTATATATATTCTTGTATATATATTCTTGTATATATATTCTTGTATATATATATTCTTGTATATATATTCTTGTATATATATTCTTGTGTATATATATATTTGTATATATATTCTTGTATATATATATTCTTGTATATATATATATTCTTGTATATATATATATATATATATATATCCTAGTAAATCCTAGTATCTTGTATATAGCTTGAATAGTCCTAAAATTAAAGTGTAAGGCCCAGAGATAGCATAGGGATTGGTGTGTTTGCTTTGCACGCAGCCAACTTGGGTTCAATCCCCACCACCACATGCATTCACCAAAAGGAGTGATCCCTGAGCACAGAGACAGGAGTAAGCCCTTGACACTATGAGGTGTGACCACCCCCACCAAAAAAATGATTGAAAATAAGCATGTCTGATCCTTTTTCTTACTGCTCAGAAATATTTGTCACACTTTAAAACTATAAGCCAGGGCCGGAGCGATAGTCCAGCGGGTAGGGCATTTGCTTTGCACACGGTGCTGGCCTGGGTATGATCCCTTGGCATCCCATCTGGCCCCCGAGCACCGCCAGGAGTAATTCCTGAGTGCAGCGCCAGGAGTAACCCCTGAGCATTGGTGGGTGTGACCCAAAAAGAAAAAAAAAACAAAAAACTACGCTTGGGTCTGTTTTTAGCTTTTCCTAACCCCAGGAAGTTCTAAGTTTGGGAGGTGAAAAGAAGGGACTAAGTTTGAAAGGTTTAACACAGAGACTAATTGTTAGACATAGGGGCTGGAGTGATAGCACAGCTAGTAGGGTGTTCGCCTTGACCTGGGTTCAACCCCCAGCATCTAATATGGTCCCCCAACACACGGCCAGGAGTAATTCCTGAGTGCAAAACCAGGAGTAACCCCTGAGCATGGCTGGGTGTGACCCCCCAAAAAATTACCAGACATAAAATCACACACACACACACACACATTTTTTTTGTTGTTGGGGTAAGTGGCACTGCGTTCCCAGACCCTCACCCTGACTGCAGGACTGAGCGAATGGAGAATAACTGGGAATGACCCCACTCCCCCCAGGCCCATGGTCACATAGGAACGACGGAAACAGAGTAGAAAAACCCAGACAGGGCAGGAACCTGGAATGAAGGAATGGAACTGTATTATTTTATATCCCATCCAAGTACTAAGTACTAGCAGGCCCAACCCTGCTTAGCTTCCGAGATCAGACGAGATGGGGCGCGTTCAGGGTGGTATGGACGTAGACTTACGTTATATCCCACAGTGTTCACTAGCAGGAACACGCTGGGACTCACCGGAGCACCAAGCTGGGAGTAGTCCCAAGCAATTGTGGCTGTGTGTGCTCTAAATGCAATAAACAAAGTAATGCTGTGGACTCACACCACAGATCCACGTGAAGGAGGGAGGGCAGGTGATCAAATAGCAGGTTCAGTGGATTTGAGTAGACAGGTTTGGGACTTTGTTTGTTTTTTTGCTTTTTGGGTCACACCCAGCAATGCTCAGGGGTTACTCCAGGCTCTGCACTCAGGATTTACTCCTGGGGAGCTCAGGGTTCATATGGGATGCCAGAGATCAAACCCCAGTTGGCCTCTTGTAAGGCAAACGCCCTCCCAGCTGTGATGTCGCTCCGGACCAGGTTTGGGACTTTGGTGGTGATTGTGATGTGACCTTAATACTTGGAAGAGGTATGAAAAGATGTTATCTGTAAACAAAATCTTTCTGTGTGTGTATAGGGCCACAGCCAGTGCTGCTCAGGACTTGCTCCTGGCCCTGCACTCAGGGATCACTCCTGGTGGCCTCCGGAGAGCATACGAGATGCTGGGATGTTGGGATCGAACTCGGGTCTGCAGTATGCAAGGCAAGTGCCTTGAGTGCTGTTCTATCATTCTGCCCCGAAACTTTTTTTAAATAGAGAAAAATAGAAAAGACAGCTTTGAAGAATGTTCTTCCTCTGCTACTCCTAAAGTATTAGCATAGTTCTACTGTTCCACTTTATAAATGAACAGTTATTAAAAACAGGAATTGAAGAATGATAGAAATCAAATATAGCTTCTAGGTTTTTAGTATTACTGATCTCAAGAAATAGAGTTTTTTTTTATTTAAATGTTTATAGCTGGTGAAAGATTTGTTTCTGAGAAAAAGATTCAAAAGTTGGGAAATATTTAACTTTGGAGATGCTTGGTTATGATTTATGCAGAGGAAAGCTGAGTAACTGACAAACTTCCTTTCCGTCACCTGGAACCAGGTGGTTACTGAGGAGAAGGCTAAACCCAGGAAAGTGATGTAATTCTCCCAAGACTTCAGATTTCACGTAACAGAAACTGCAGTCCAACGTAACCTTTCTACAAAGAATCACAGATCTGCGGTGGGTCAGAAACTAAAGCATAGATTTAAGAATTTCATAACTGTTTTTCTAAACTTCTTATTAGTGAAAATTTTACATCATGGAGAAATGTTGAAAGAAAAATGTAATAAACACTTTTCAATATTTTAAAATTACTTCATTTCATTTATTTCTTTCCGTGCCATGTTTGTAAACACATTCTTTTTTTTGGTAAAAAGCATTTGAAAGTAAACCGAAGTATTGTATTTGCCATACCTGTAAGCATAATTCACCTCAAAATAAGTATATATCCTACCAAATGGCATAAAGTTATCAAAAATATGAAAAGTAGAAATAATTCCACTAACATGTGTTTAACTTTTTTTTCCTTTTGAGGTCATACCTTGCGATGCTGGGGAACCATCTGGGATGCGAGGGCTCGAACCCAGGTCTGCTGCGTGCAAGGCAAACGCCCTCCTCGCTGGACTATCGCTCAGCCTCCACGTGTTCAATTTTCAAATTTTTCCAATAATTTCCCAAATTATTTTTATACTTCTTTACCCAATTCTTAATCCAACGATCCAATTAATTGGGGTGGGGGTGGGGGCCTCTGTTGGATTTTCATTCGGGGCCCAATGCCTGGACCACCAGCACCGCCAAGGCCAGCAGCGCACCGCACCCGCCACCTCCGGCGTCACCGTCAGCAGCACCAGCGAGTTGGCGCACAGGCAGCGGCACCCACGGGCGGCGGCACCGGTCCGAGCCCTCCTGCTCCCACCGTCACCTCGACAAGCCCCTGGTGGTGGCGGGCTGGGCTTCAGCGCACCCCTTAGGGTCGTTGTCGGGGGCATCAGCCACCATGGGAGGTTGGGGACTTCCTTGGCTCCCGGAAGCTGCGGAGTGATGAGGGTGTCCTCCCCGGAGCTGTCCCTGGGCACAGAGCCAGCAGCTTTGCCCGCGGGCGCGCGGGACAGGAACTTTGCAGTCGGGGCAGCGGCAGGAACGGTCTGAAAAGCTGGGGCGAGGGCAACTCCCACCGCGCGGCCTGGGGGGACTTGAAGAGGGGGGTTCAAACGCACCAAAGAAGTGGAGACCCGGCCGGCCCAGGGGACCCGGAGATTTGTAGCCTCGCGGGCTGGATGCTGAGCTTGGCTCTACGCTGGGCGACTGGGTCCGGGAGGACGAAACCCACGAGGCCCGGGGCCTGGACATCTAAGGCTGGTCCTGGGCTCTGGAGTCGGGGTTCTGGTCACGGATCTACTGGGGCAGGAGAGTCTGGGTCCCCCAGGAGCAAATGTCCAGGCCTGTGGCTGCGGAAGGCTGCGGCCTGGACCCCTGGGGGCAGCTGGGCTCGGGGCTTGCAGGCCAGTCGCTGCTCTCCCGATTAAGTTCAATGCATCCTTCTTAGTAGTTTAGTTTCTGTGATCTCTTTGAATCTGGAGCACATGGAGATTAGAGTGACTACAAGTGTATCCCACCTGCACGGCAGAGCCTGGCAAGCTACCTGTGTTGTATTTGATATGCCAAATACCAGTAACAATTATAGACCTCATTCCCATGACCTGATGGAATGGTTTGAGGCTCTTTATGTTCCTGGAACAAGAAGATGCCCTTGGGCTCCAGTAGGATGTGACAGGATGTATGGAGATGTTACTGGTGCCCACTCAAGCAAATCGATAATGAATGGGAAGACAGTGATACAGTGATCTTTTCAAAGATAAAAAAAAATTATCCATTCTACAAAGAAGTGATCATCAATGTCAAAAGAGGGGTTCGGCAGGGTGATACCATTTCACCAAAACTCTTCAGCGCCACCCTCGAGAACATTATGCGACAATTAGAATGGGAAGGAATGGAAGTGAAGATAGATGGTCGGCAACTACACCACCTCCTCTTCGCTGATGACATCATTGTAATAACACCAAACATTAGCCAAGAGGCACAAATGCTGGCTGACTTCGACTGAGAATGTGGAAAGATAGGCCTACAGCTGAGTCTCAGCAAAACTATGTTCATGAAAACTGAACTAGTTCCAGAGGCCCCATTCACTCTCAATGGAACAAACATCTCTGAATGCAGCAGTTATGTGTACCTAGGTCGAGAAGTCAACATGATGAACAATCTAAAACCTGAGCTGCGCAGGAGGAAGAGAGCGGCATGGAATGCCTTGAAACGCATTGAAGAAATAGCTAAAAAAGACAAAGAACCTCCGGCTCCGGGCACATCTCTTCAACTCCACCATTCTCCCTGCATTAACATACGCCTCAGAGACCTGGGCCCTACGAAAGCAGAATGAGAATGCTATTCGGGTCTCCCAAAGAGGAATCGAAAGAGTTATGCTTGGAATATCACGCCTCACTCAAGTGTAAGAAGGAATCCAGAGCTCGGACCTCCGTCGCTGTTTCAGAGTCAGGGACTCTGTCTCATTTGCCAAGGCTTCGAACATCAGATGGGCTGGACTTGTAATGCAATTTGGAGATGCCCGCTGGACTAGAGCTGTTACCTATTGGATCCAACGGGATGTCAAAAGATCACTTGGCCGCCCACCTAAAAGATGGTCAGACTTTTTCTTCATGACCCTGAACAAACAGTTTGAGGCTCTTTGTATTCCTGAAGCAACCAGATTCCAATGGGCTACACTGGCACATGATAGGGTTACATGGAAATATTACTGGCACCCGCTCCAGCAAATTGACGAACGGGATGTCAAGTGATCAAGTGATCTTTTCAAAAGACAAATCATAGGGCCAGAGTGATAGTACAGCAGGTAGGGCATTGGCCTTGCACACTGCCGACCCGGGGTTCGATCCTCGGCATCCCATATGGTCCCCAGAGTTCCGCCAGGGAGTAATTTCTGAGTGCAGAGCCAGGAGTTACCCCTGAACATTGCCAGGTGCAACCCAAAAAAGCAATAAATAAATAGACAGACAGACAGACATACAGATAGATGAATAAAGACAAGTCCATTCCCATGGCCTTTTAGATGGTAATACGTTTTCTATATGATAGATTATATTATATATTATATTGGTGTTCTGTTTCACTAGTCCTTATTTTCCCTATAAACTAAAAAGAATTCTAGTTTTATTTATTTATTTATTTTACTTGCTTTTTGGGTCACACCCAGCCATGCCCAGGAGTTACTCCTGGCTCTGCACTCAGGAATTACTCCTGGCAGTGTTCTGGGGACCATATGGGATGCCGGAGATCAAACTCAGGTGGGCCATGTACAACGCAAATGCCCTCCCCACTGTGCTATCGCTCTGGTCCTGAATTCTAGAACTTTAATTTATCTAGCAAAAAAGTGCATCATATATGGAACTGTGACCTTGAAAACTTTCCATGTACTTTTATATTTTTTTTGGGGGAGGTATGGGGATCATACCCGGCAATGCTCAGGGTTTTCTCCTGGCTCTGTACTCAAGAATCACTCCCGATGGTTCTCAGTGGACCAATATAGGACACCAGAGATCGAACCCAGGTCGGCTCTGTGCAAGGCAAAAGCCTTAGGTCACAACTTTTTTTCTACGTGCAGAAGAAATATTCCTTTTACGTACCCTTTCCCTTCTTTTTTCTTCCATTCTTTTCTTCTTTCTTACATCCTTTTCTTTCCTTCCTTCCTCTCTCCTTCCTTTTTTCTTCTTCCTTCCTTTCTCTCTCCTTACTCCTTCCTTCCTTCCTTCTTTCCTTCTTTCCTTCCTTCCCTCAGGACACATGTAAGTCAAGCACTCTATCTCTAAGTTACATGCCTGACCTCCACAATTTTTCACTGAAAATTTGGACCACTTGCTTATCATTGTAATTTTAGCCAATTTATAACCTATTACTGAACTGCACAAGAATATTTGCATTAAAGTCCGTGCCATATATTTAAGAGAAGAGTAAAAAAAAAAATTCATCATGGCAAAGACTGTTTCGTGACTGGATGCTGGATTTGGACTCATGAAGTGGAGTTCTGTAGTTGGCACTGCTGGTCTCCCTCCTTCACCCAGAGCAATTCAGAGCATCGTGTCAGGAGGAGTTCCAGGCATGGTTGTGTGTCTCCCCAAAAAATCCTTTAAATGAAATAAAGCCATATCCACCAGATTTTTGGTGGCCTCGTGTTGATGAATACATAAAACAGGGCTGGAGGTCTAATATAAAGTGCTTGCCTTGGGGCCGGAGTTTTAGTACAGCACGTAGGGCATTTGCCTTGCATGTGGCACACCAGAGTTCAATCTTCTGCATCCCATATGGTCATTCCAGCACACCAGGAGTAATTCCTGAGTACAGAGCCAGGAGTAATCCCTGAGTATTGCTGGGTGTGATTAATAAATGAATGAATGAATGAATAATAAAAGAATAAAGAGCTTGTCTTGCATGCAACCTACCCCAGTATTTGAGTGCCTAACATAGCAATGCCTGTGGTCCCCCAACCATACTGTGGGAAGTGATCCCAGAGCACAAGCCAGAATTAAGCCCTAAACACTAGCATCTGTGGCTCAACCCTCCCAAATGTGATGAAATGAATGATCACACACCACAAAATTTTTTCCGCATATCAAACCCCTACTTATCTCTATTTCTTTTTATTTATTTAATTTATTTATTGGCCTTCTGGGTCACACCCCTGAGATGTCCAGGGCTTATTTCTGGCTCTGCACTTAGGAAATACTCCTGGTAATGCTGGGGGACCTTATGGGATATCGGGATCGAACTTGGGGAGCAGCGTGGAAGGCAAGCGCCCTTCCTGCTGTACTATGCTGGGCCCCTTATCTCTATCTCCTTAAGCAAAGCAAATCTACCCTCCACTGTTACTCAAGCTCTGTTTCCTTTTATAAAAAGGTTTGTTTTAAGGGTGTTTTTTGTTTTTGATTTAGTTTTTTAAATGCCAGAGCGATAAGTGAACTGGCTGGGCCATCCTTTACGTGCTGAAACCCCCGAGCTCTACCTGGGCTCTCCTTGTTTCCTTGATCAGAGCAGAGATCGGCCCAAACAAAACCAAACAAAAAGCTGATTTTCGAAGCAGGGAGCGCTCCTGTTACAGCGCGCGTGTCTAGCCCGAGGATATCTGCGGCGTTGTTGTTCCACCTCCAGCACCGCTTGCAGTGACTCTTTTTTTTTTTTCTTTTTGGGTAACACCTGGCAATGCTCAGGGGTTACTCCTGGCTCTGCACTCAGGAATTACTCCTGAGTAATTCCTCAGTGCAGAGCTCTGGGAATTCCTCAGGTGCTCGGGGGACCATATGGGATGCCGATTATCGAACCCGGGCGGCTGGGCCGGGCCAGCGGCAAGGCAAACGCCTTACCTGCTGGGCTATCGCTCCGGCCCTGCTTGCAGTGACTCTTGTTTAAAAAACTTATTTCAATAGTATTCAAAATTATCTATGTGCTAGAAAACGTAATAAAGCCTATGTTAGCACCAATATTTTAAAGGAAAATTTTCTAATTAAAGGTAAAATTTTAACTTTTTAAAAAATTTGAGATGATCTGACAAAATGTTCAAAGGAAGCCCTTTGTAGTTGGCATTAATGCATCTATAAATAAATCTTCAAGGCACGGGCCCAGAGCCACAGTACAGCTGGTAGGACATTTACTTGTGGAGGTGGTGTGGGAGGTGGGCGGTGCCGACACGCTTCATCCTGGGATTCCCTTATGGTCCTCTGAGCACATCCAGAAATAATTCCTGAGTGCAGAACCAGGAGTAACCCCTGAGGATTGCTGGGTGTGATCCCAAAAAGAGCAAATAATAATAGTAATAGTGACAATAATAATAGTAATAATACATGAGTACAGGGGAAATGGTTTATTTAAAATATTCATGTACTTACTGGAGTGGTCAAAGTAAGGAAGCCATTTTTCCCTTTATTTTTCACTTGCATCTTAATGATTAATTTTTAATAGTAAAACCCATATTAGCCCTTTATATGTCTGGCATTGCTGTAGTCATTATGACCCTGCCCGAGTGACAGAATCCTTCCCCACTATCCCAAGATCTCCTCTCCAGCGCCCCTTTATATCCTAGTTCTACTGACCATATCTCAGACTTATTGTATTTGGAATTGCCCAATCCTTTGCCTTAATCTTTATATATCATAAATCAGTGGGATTATCTGGTGTGTTTCTATTTTTACTGATTCAGCCTGATTTCCTGCAATCCATCCAATTTTCAGCAATTAGCATTATTTCATGTGGTCTCATAGCAGAATAGTAGTCCACTGTGTGTGTGGAATATCTATTTACATACATATTAAATACCATATTTTTATATCCAGTTATCTGTCTTGAGCTCCTAGTATGTTCAGGGGGTTGTGTGACACCAGGTATCAAACCCAGGCATCCTGGGTACTTTGCATGTTTTCAACCACTTGGAATATGTGCCAACATTGCCCAAACACCTACCTCTGGAGAACACATATGTGAGCACCATAACCACAGCTTTTAATCTCCTATTTTATTCTTAGTTTTTGTTTATTTTCACCTCCTTAATCTTAGCTCTTTCTTTTTTTTTTTTTGTCTGTTTTTTGGGGTGGAAGATACCCATCAGAACTCAGGGGACCATGTGACACTGGGGAGAGAACCCAGACCTTCCATATGCACAGCCCTTGCTACAGCTCTTTGAATTGTCTCCTGACACAACCTTTACCTTTCATTTATTGATTTATTTATCCATGCATTTATTTATTTATTTATTTATTTATTTATTTATTTATTTATTTATTTTTTGCTTTTTTTGGTCACACCCAGCAATGCTCAGGGGTTACTCCTGGCTCTTTGCTCAGGAATTACTCCCTGGCGGTGCTCAGGGGACCATATGGGATGCCGGGATCGAACCTGGGTCGGCTGTGTGCAAGGGAAACGCTCTACCCGCTGTGCTATTGCTCTGGCCCCACAACCTTTACCTTTACCTTAATTTTTTAATGAGTAATTGAAGCATGTTTTATTTTCTTTTTTTATAATAATAATGTCTTCTTATATTAAATTTCTGTGAATAAAAATTTCTATACTTAGAATCTGGTGGGGGAAAGTATGCGTTTATATGAATATGAATAGTAAGAAAAAATTCACCCAATTATCTCTCAAAATAGCATTATAGAAGCTAGAGATACATCTCAAATGTTAGAGCACTTGCGTGCATGTGTGAGGCTCTTAATTTGCTCCACAGCACTGTGTGACCCTGAAGCATCACACAGATCAGCCCTGATGACTCCCAGTCACTGTCAGGCTAAATAAACAGCACCCCTGAGTGGTCTTTATAAAACAGAACCAAGAATAACACTTCACTTCACGGATCATTATGTAAATATAATCTCAGACTCTGTTTATAAAGCAAATGCTGTCAAGTTTATGTGCATCTACATTCATGATAGTCTCTTAATTACATCCTAATGTCCAAATCTTGAGAAGAAAAAAAATGAATCATTTAACTAACAATTAGGTACTCATCAGCTGTGCAACGATCTCTAAGTGTTCTAACGCTCCAGTAACAACGACCTAGGTTTACTAATCTGAGTTCTCAGGAATTTTTTATTTATTCATGTTTTCAAACATTTATCTATATTTTTAAATGTAGGCAAAAGGTACAATTGCTTATATAATTCTAGAGTTGAGATTGATTAGATAACAAAGCTCCAATATTAAAATTGATAGGCTTGAAAGCAAGTTTTTATGGGAAAATCTCACCACGGAATTAAGTCCTTATCTAAGGATATACTGAGCTGGTTGTTGCTAGTTGAGTCTGCTGTGTTCTTGTTTTTGTTTGTTGCGTTTACCTGGTGTCTGTTACCTTCCACCGGACTTGGTGCGCTCCTACTGGAATTGGAGGAACTAGGACGCCTTAGGGCACTTTCACAGGGCTGGTGGGTGTCACCCTTGTGGCTGGGACAGGTGGGCGTGGCTTCCAGGCTTCCGGATGTAGGGGCTTTGGGGGGCGAGGCTGCTCGTGAGCACTCTGAGAGCACCCCCCGACTTCCCAGCTTGGACACCTGGGTATCTGGTTTGTGTGCAGTTTGTTGTCACTGCAGAGTATTAGTGAAGTCGTGGAGTTGAGTCGTTGGCGTCACTACAGAAGTGGGGCGAGTGGCTGCCCGGACTTCTGCAGGGCGAAGACCTGGCCAGCCCCCTCCCAAGAGCACCCCAGAGTTTTCAACGGACCAGACCAGTCTGTCCATGTATTTTAGCAACTTTATTTTTGTTCTTCAGCATTTTACTGATAGTACTTAGGAATCAAAGGCGTGATTCCTCCTGTAGACACAAGGGGGCATCCATGCACCATGTGGAATGAAAAGATTGGGCGCTTCCTGGGGACTGACATTTCCAGAAACACTCTTGCGTTTCAAGGAACAGCGATCCCCGGGCCCAGGAAGAAAGCTCAAAGTGCTTGAGGGTGTGCTTTCTATGCAGGCCCCCTGGCTTGGAGTGCCTGTTTGCTCCCTGAACACTGCCAAGAGTGACCCACAACCCTGGTACAGGCAGGATGAGAAGAGAAAATCAGCCTATTTAGTGAGACCCCTACCTATGGTCTCATTCACTTAATACACTATGTCCAAGTCTAATCACATTGACATAAAGAGCTTCAACATATGGATTTTATGATGGGGGCACTGATAGGGAATACAATTCAGTCTATATTAGTAGATAATAAGTTTTATGAAATATTTTCCCTACCTATTTTGATTACAATTTAACTTGTCATTAATTCTAACCTCCGGCTCCGGGCACATCTCTTTGACTCCACCGTTCTCCCTGCATTAACATATGCCTCAGAGACCTGGTCCCTATGAAAGCAGGATGAGAATGCTATTCGGGTCCCTCAGAGAGGAATCGAAAGAGCTATGCTTGGAATATCATGCCTCACTCAAGTGAGAGAAGGAATTCGGAGTTCTGACCTCTGTCGCTATTCCAGAATCAGGGAAGCTGTCTCGTTTGCCAAGGCATCAAAAATCAGATGGGCTGGACATGTAATGCGATTTGGAGACAACCGCTGGACTAGAGCTGTTACCGACTGGATCCCACGGGATGTCAAAAGATCACATGGCCGCCCACCTACAAGATGGTCAGACTTCCTTGTCAAGACCCTGAAGGAACCGTCTGAGGCTCTTCATATTCCTGAATCAACCAGATGCCATTGGGCTATATTGGCACTTGATAGGGTCCAATGGAAATGTTACTGGCGCCCGCTCGAGCAAATCGATGAATAACGGGATTCAAGTGATCAAGTGATTGAGTGATTTGACTCTGAATTGATTATTCAATTTGGTGACAGATTAGAGTATATTCTCTGTTCTAAAGCATTAATTCATTCTAAGACATACAGATAAGTCTATACTGAGATATACAACAGAGCAACTTTAAGAAAGCATGCAAACATGCTTTTTATGCTTAAGTGATAATAAATATATTTTTTCAGAGTAAGTCATGGATTCAATATGACATTGATCTTACGTGTTTTTTTCTTTTATAAGCTACCTGTGGTGTATTCTATATGCCAAAACAGTAACAATAATGGGCTTCATTCTGAACAAATGGAGATGTTACTGGCCCGCTCAAGCAAATCGATGAACATCGGGAAGACAAGTGATACAAGTGATGGACCACACCTGACGATGTATAGGGGTTAATCCTAGCTCTGTACTCAGGAATTACTCCTGGTGGTGCTCAGGGGAACCATCTGGTATGTCGGGAATGGAACCCTGGTAGGCCACATGCAAGGCAAACACCCTACCCGCTGTGCTATTGCTCCAACCACCAATCACCATGACATTGATCTTAATCCACTTTGATTTGACTTTCGTGGATGGCGTTAGAAAAGAATCTGAAAAAACTTTTTTTTATGCAAGCACCAAGTTTTCACACCATTTGTTAAGAGGCTTTACAAGAAAAAACAACCAACCATATCAAAAATTGTGGGAAGAGGTGAACAGACATTTCTTCAAAGAAGACATTCAGATGGCAAAAATATGTGTATGAAAAAGGTGACCTTTATTATTTATTATCAGGAAGATGCAAATCAATACACTGAGATATCTTGTCCTAGTGAGTCATACCAGTGAGATGTTTATATGCCATAAAGAAGAAAAACCAGTGTTGAGGTAGATATTGGGAAAAGAAAACCTTACTCACTGCTGATGAGAATATCGGCTGGATTCAATCTTTTTGGAAAATAATATGGACACAGCTCAAAAATTAGGAATTGAGTTTCCATATGAACCAGCAATTGCACTTCTTAGTATTTACCTAAAGAGGTCAAATAGAATGATTTTCAGTAGAAAGTCAACCAAAAGGGAAATAAAAAGGGGAGTGAGAACGCTGGACAATTGTGGAAAAAAAGGACAATGATGGGGGTGTCATGCTCAACATTTTATGCAGGAAACTCTACCTGTAGCAAGGTTGTAAATCATGGTGCCTGAAAGGAAAACTAATTCTTTTAAATGTCAATACATAAATAGTTCAACCTAGTTCAATTCATAGTGAGGCAATTCAGTACAAAGCAGAGAACTGAAATTCCCCACAGACCTTGTCAGTAGAGTAAATTCTAGCCAAAGCCTGAGGTGAAAATCTGCTCTTGGCCCCCACATTTTATATTCACATTCACAATTTGAACTGATTTTCATATTCACACCCACAATGACAGTTTTGCTTACTGGGGTCACTCACAAAGTAATTAGCAATGTCAACAATGCTGTAGTTGGTTATGTCAGCAATGTTGATACCACACACACACATAAAAGTATAAAAAGGGTATAAAATATTTTTTATTAATTACAGAACAATTTTTAAAGCAAAATAATGTGGAGGGAGAATGTAGCCCTCTTTCTTGAATTTATAAGTAAATAAAGACTCCTGGGTAAGATTATTGCTCATGTACAATGTCATGAATATATCCCAATGTGTCTTAGAAGGACCTTTTCAGTTTGCAAAGACTTAATTATTTAGCTTAAAAGATTTTCCTTTTGTTGTGGAGTCACACGTGGCAGTGCAGAGAGCATACTCCTGGCTCTGTGCTCAGGGATCACTCCCAGCTAGGTTCTGAAGTCCATCTGCCGTGCTGGGGATCGAACCCAGGTTGGTCGAATTATAATTTGGCAAGGCAGGTACTGACCTGCCTATCTCTCTGTCCCAGCAATTATAATGCTTAAATCAATCCACTTCACATGTATAAGCAATCCCCCTCATTGAGATATTCTAGAAGGATAGAATTCACATTTGACTTGGATCAAAACCTCTGGATGAATTGTCATATTACAGATATTACTAAATATATTTTCTGTCTTCCCATACCCTCACACATCAAATACTCTCCACTGTTACAGATCTCAGTCAGGGAAAAAAAAATTGGTATCAGTAATTATTAAAAAATTCATATGAATGAGATCAAATCTACTTGACAGACTTGAATAAATAACAAATGGAATGTTTTTTTTTAACTCAACAGACTGGGTATCATTTTAGACATACAGTTCTCTACACTTGCAAAGATCTTTAGAAGCTACAGCTTTCCAATACCAGACCCCACACTCACATTTCCTAACTTCCCTGAGCAGTTCTAAGCTGCTCTTGTTTTCTAAGCTGGTCTCTGAGATGAGAAAAGGGTCCTTAAATATCTTCTGCACCAGAGAGACAGAGAGAGAGAGAGAGTGAGGAAAAGGGGGTACCTGCTATTGAGGCAGCCTGGGGATGGCGGGAGGGGTGTGGATACATTGATGGTGGGAATGGGGCACTGGTGGAGGGGTGGGAACTGGAATACTATTACCAAGAGCCAATTATGAACACCTTTGTAACTGTATGTGTCATGATGGTATAATAAAAAAAAAAAGAAAGAAAAAAAATACCTTCTGCACCAGTGAAGCACCAGTTTGTGTTGTCTCTAGGTGACCAGGTCTTTCAGCCAACACTGGGAGGTAGAGCTGTGGAGACCACGCCCAGTTATTTTTTTTTTCTTTTGGGTCATACCGGCAATGCTCAAGGATTACTCCTGGCTCTGCTCTCAAGAATCACTCCTGGCCATGTTCCGGGACCATAGGGGATACCGGGTACTGAACCCAGGTATGGGGCGTGCAAAGGCAAACACGCTATCTGCTGTACTATTGCTCCGACCCCCATGCTCAGTTTTTAAAAAAAAATGCTTGTCTCCTCCCTTTAGGAGGGAGGACTGGACTTGCCTGGATTCCAGACTGTAAACACAAGGACTCGTTGGAAGGGGGTGGGAGGGATAAGGTCAACTGCTTATCCCTTTTGAGTGAACTCAGCTTTAGAGTCAGGTGACTAAATTGAAGTGCAAAGAGAACTTGAAGATGTCAGTTCTTCCAGTCATCTACTCAAAGAATTCAACAAATGACAGACAATTATCTCAGTGAATTTCCTCAGGATTCAGTTTACCCCTAATGAGTATCTAAACATTGTCACCTGTATCACAGATAGTGAGCTTAATAATACAGATGGTAGTGTCCAACATATAAAGAGATTTTTGTTTTTGCTTTTTTGGGTCACACCGGCAATGCTCAGTGTTTACTCCTGGCTCTGCACTCTGGAATTACTCCCTAGCGGTGCTCAGGGAACCATATGGGATGCCGGGTATTGAACCTGGGTGGGCTGTGTGCAAGGCAAATGCCCTACCCACTGTGCTATCACTGCGGTTCCCTATGAATTGATTTTAATTATTACTCTTACTCAGGAGCAATGCTGCTACAAACATGGAAGCTAAAGGTGCGTATGGTGAAGGATCAAAAAGAAATGAAAGACATACTATTTGAAATTGGAAGAGGAGGAGTAGTAATAGTACAGTGGGAGGGCATTTGCCTTGCATGGGGTACACCAGGGTTTGATCCCCGGCATCCTGTATGGTTCCCCAAGCACCACCGGAAGTAATTCCTGAGTGCAGAGCCATGAATAACTCCTGAACATTGCTGAATGTGACCCAAAAAGCAAAAGGAGGAGTCAGAGCAATAGCACAGTGGGTAGGGCATTTGCCTTGCACGCTGCCAACCCAGGTCTGATCACCGGCATCCCATATGGTCCCTTGAGCACTGTCAGGAGTAATTCCTGAGCGAAGAGCCAGGAGTAACCCCCTAAGCATCCCCCAGTGTGACCCAAAAAAGCAAAATAAATTTTTTTGTAATTTTTATTATACCACCGTGAGACATACAATTACAAAGGTGTTCATAATTGGTTCTGGTTACAGTTCCAGCACCCATCCCCACCAGTGCCTCATTTCCACCACCAATGTACCCTCCCCCCGCCCACCCCCAAGGAGAGACATGTTTAGTGGGTAAATAATACAGAAATGAAGAATCAGCTTGTAGAATGTTAAAGGAATTACAAGCTAACTGATTTAAAACTTTTCTTAGCCATGAGAACTGCTGTTATGTTGCTTAACTAGCTGACCTCTATTGTCCCCTTCTGATACCCCTTTGGGAATTTATCCTTTTCAGTGTTCCCATAAAAGCAAAATAAATTTAAAAAAAATAAAATTTCCAGCGTTTTTTTTTAAGCAAAAAGAGAAAAGAGAAAAAAGGAAACGAAAGAAACAGGAAAAATACTGGGTCTTCCTTATATGTGGAAAAAAATAATTGGATATTTCCAAGGTGGGAAGGTTTTCTTCTGTTATGCTCACAGTAAATTATTAGTCTAAAGAGATCATTAAACAATTAAATACAAGAAGATCAAGATTTTCATTTTTGATATTTGTAGTCAATCCAGATTACCGAAAAAGCTAAAATAAAATAGACTCTTAGGAAGTCAGCAGAGGAGAGGCAATACCACATCTCTGGGCTGGGTACTTGTGAGGCGTCACCTCTGCCTGCAAGGGGCTTGCCAAGCTCAGTTCTCTCCTTACTTCACTAGACATCAGGATAAGGATATATGTCGGATTATGGCAAATTTGATGGCTGTAGAACTGGTTATTGTACTTTTTAATATTTACAATTCACTGTACATTTCAGTTTAGATACTACGCATTTCACATTCTAGAAACCAGATCTTAATCTTCCATCATTCTATTAGTGAGGATTATAAGAGCAAATGAACCAGAGAGTAGCAAGCCAGGCTTATGTTGGTGTGGGGCCACCTTGATCTTATAATAAGACCAAGATTATAACCTCTCACTGGAGAAGTGAGTGATCTTTTTTCATGGGGGTGGGAGGACTCTTTGTCTACAATCACTCCTGGTGGTGCTCAGGGGTGTATATGTACCAGAGATCAAACAGGATTTAGCCACATGCAAGCAATCACCTGAAACTCTAATCGCTCTGGCCCCAAATCAGTCTTCTGGTCACCCAGATAAAGGATATACTTAGCAACCAAATTGAAAGGAAACAAGACTTGCCTAAAGCAATCATCACTCATTGATTGATGTTCAAATACCAATCTAAAGGAGGTACAAAAAACTAAGTTGAAAATGCAAAGTCCTATAAATGAGACTATGCCATGACCTTTGTAATTTTCAAACAAAAAAAAAATTGTCAGCGGCTTCATTTGGGATCATAGCAGTTTTTCCTCTGAGCAAACCTCTTGTTGGCACTGAAAAGAAAATCATCTTAAAATTCAAATTTTGCCTAAAGATTAAAATGAATCCAAACAAATATAATAAAGAACCCCTAAAAAAGCAGTAATTGTAGTAATAATAGGTTGATTTTTTGGTCTGTGGTTTATCCTTAGGCATGAAATCTTTTCATCTATTGGAAGTAAATCTGGACCTACAATAGATTTTTAGATATAAATAAAAGCTGGTTTTGCCTTGAGGTCTCAGTGTCCCACTTGAGTATTGTGGTCTTGTTGCAGTGACCCTGGTGTGGTGTCACATGACTGAGGTATTTCATCCCCAGGTCAGTAGGAGAGCAGAGTCCTGCTGACCCTCATGGCACTTCACATAAAGAACCAGATGTGTTTTGTTAAATGATGGAGATTACACAACACGGCAGGCTGTCCTGATCCACATAGGCTACGCTACTCTTCCCTCAGAGAAAGGGATCTGGAATCTCTTCATCTCAATTTTCTAAATATTATCAACAAACACAACCTTGTAGAATACAGGATTGTTGTCTTTTAACATTATACACACACACACAATACCACGGTTTTATAAAATACAGGACAAAGGGAGAAAATTGAATTTGTTTGAAGAAAGACAGTAAACTTGTGTAATTACTTTGTGAACATAGTAAATTTATTTATATCGTTTATTGTTGGATTAGACATCCCACTACTCCTGGGGGTAGCTCCTACCCCCACCAGGGTACTTCCAATCCTCTGTGATTATCTTCAACCTCTTTCTTGTCTTCTTCACAGATCAAATATGAAATACTGCTTTCCTCTTTCTTTTATGACCTTATAGGAGTTAACTGACTGAAATATTTACTCCTCGGGGCAGGAGCAATAAGCATAGCAGGTAGGGCATTTGTCTTGCATGTGGCCGACCCAGGTTCAATTCCTGGCATCCCATATGGTCCCTGGAGCACCACCAGGAGTAATTCCTGAGTACAGAGCCAGTAGTAACGCCTGAGCATTGCTGGGTGTGACCCCCAAAAAAAAAAAAGCAAAAAAAAAAAAGAAATATTTACTCCGGAGATTTATCATTTTTAACTGAGTTGCCCTTAGATATCCCAAAAGGTAGATACACCATGGGACTTGGATGCCCAGGACAAGCCATGAATAAGTGACCCTGTCCCTGACATGGGACAGGCTCAGTGTCATAAGAAATGTTGGGGCTGAAGTCATAGCACAGTGAGTAGGGTGTTTGCCTTGCAGGTGGCTGATCCAGTTCCATCCCAGGTATCCCATATCATCCTCAGAGCACCGCCAGTACTAATTCCTGAGTGCAGAGCCAGAAGTAACCCTTGAGCATTGTCAGGTGTGGCCCAAAAAGAAAAAAAAATGTAATAAATTAAGAGAGTATGGAATGAAACAAACTCTGACATAACCCATAAAGAAGTAACTGAATAAGGACCTGGTTGAGGTTAGGAAAAACTAACATGGCCTGAGGACTTTAGTCTGGAATATATGATGAGATGTCCCCAAGAAAAGCCACCCACTACCATGATGGATTCCGAGCAAAGGAAAGGGAGAAAGCAATATGCCCTTAGATATAATGTCTTAGTCCTCGGGTGGGTCTCCAGAAAAGTGTCTAGAATACCGTGGTCCTAAGATGGTATTCCATCTCTGGGGTGTTCTCAGAAAATTATCCCCTGAAAGAGGGGCTTTATATCTCTTTATATTTACATCTAACCAAACCCATTATGTATGTTTATATGTAATTAAACCAGCTTATGTTTATGTTTAACCAATACCCTCAGACCTCAGATATGTAAGAGTCTAATCTAAATGTCCAACCAAGAATGATTATTGTTCTAATGTACTATTGTTCTGGCCCTTTCAACATTTACTGTTTCAGTCCATGAACAAGAAATATTTTTTATATTTAATGCAATTTTTTTTTTTTGCTTTTTTTGGGTCACACTCGGCGATGCTCAGGGCGTTACTCCTGGTTCATTGCTCAGTAATTACTCCTGACAGAGTTTGGGGGGCCATGTGGGATGCAGAGGATTGAATCCGGGTCAGCTGCGTGCAAGGCAAACACCCTACCCCGCTGTTTAATGCACTAATTCTGTAGCAGCAATATATTGTTTTCAATATATAAATATTTCAGTTTCTTTACTAAGTTCATTCCTAGTTATTTAGTGTCTTTGGTACTCTTTCAAATAGGGGTTGTCTTTTTGATGTCTTTCTTTGCTAGTTTATTATTTACGTATAGTAATGCAATGAATATTTGTGTGCTGATAATGTAGCTTGATACTTTTATGTATTGATTTACTGTTTCTAGGAGATTTGTACTGTTTTTAGAGTTTTTTGCATGACATTATACAATCTGCTTATAGTAATAGTTTATCTTCTTCTTGCTGTTGTTGTTTCTATATTGGGAAACAACAGTTAGTTGTTTGCGTGGTAGTTTGTGTGGCTTATTCCTGGCTCTGTGCTCAGGGATAACTCCTGGTGCTGCTCAGGGCACCATAGTGGATGCAAGACAAACAGGATATTGCATGCAAGACAAACTCCCTAATCACTCTACTATTGTTCCAGCTATAGTTTAGCTTTTTATCTGATTTTTTGGGGGGGTCTGACCTAGCGATGCTCAGAGGTTACCCCTGGCTCTGACTCAGGAATCACTCCTGGGGAGAGAAGGCTGGAGCGATAGTTCAGTGAGTAGGGTGTTTGCCTTGCATGCAGCCAGACCCGGTTCTATCCCCTGGCATCCCATATGGTTCCCAAGCATCGCCAGGAATAATTCCTGAGTGCAGAGCCAGGAGTATATCCTGAGCATTGCCGGGTGTGACCCAAAAAAAAAAAATGGGGAGAGAAGGTTAGTTAGAAGATAGCAAGTAGGGAAGTAGCCTTGAATGTAGGTAACCCAGGTTCAATTCCTGGCATCCCATATGGTCTGCTGAGCACTATCACTATCACTATCACTATCACTATCCTCCCGTTGATCATCTATTTGCTAGAGCGGGCACCAGTAATATCTCCATATGACCTGTCTCATGCTAGTAGAGCCCAAGGGCATCTGCTCGTTCCAGGAACATAAAGAGCCTCAAACCATTATATTAGGTCATGGGAATGAACTAATATAATTGTTGCTGGTATTTGGCATATCAAATAAAACACAGCAGCTTGCCAGGCTTGCACTATCAGGAGTAACTCAAGATTGTAGAGGCAGGACTAATCCCTGAGCATTGCCAAGTCCCCAAAATAAAAACCAAACAAAAAATAGGGAGACAAAATGAACAGACAGTTCTCTAAAGAACACAGATGGATGTGTACAAAGAACACAATCAGTGTGCAAAGAACACTGATTTGTACTCATCATCATTTATTATCAGGGAAATTCAAATCGATATGAGTCAGATATCATATCACACCAATAATGGCAAAATCAAAAAAACTTGACAAAAATCTGTATTGGCACGAGTGTGGGGAAAAGCACTCTCATTCATTGCTGGTGGGAATGCTGCCTGGTTTAATGCCTAAGGAAAACAGCATGGAGATTTCTCAGGAAAGTAAGAATGGCGGTGCCATATGACCCTGTTGGGGATGCTGCCGGGGTCCCCGACAGTGCCGGGAAGCGAAGTTCCCTTTTACCTCCGAAGTCGCCGGGAATGGATGAAAACTCAGGAATCCGGTGCAGTTTTAAAATGTTTTGCTATCATAGGTTCAGGCATACAAATCAGCAATAGGAAAAACCCTGTGCTTAGGATTCCCGGCTAGAACCCCAGTCACGTGTAGGCCAAGATGGTGGTCACCACATGTTAAGGCCCTGTAAAGAGGAGACAAAGACAAAACTCCCAAGAAGAGTGCAAGCTCAAAAGAGAGCCCAGAGAGAGAGAGAGAGAGAGAGAGAGAGAGAGAGAGAAGGAGAGAGAGAGAGAGAGAGAGAGAGAGAGAGAGGAAGAAGGCTGGGTTTTATCCCCCTGCAACTCAGACCTCCCACTATTATGGAAGCAGGAAGGGTCAAATGCCCTTAGGTAATTTCTCCCAGCACCTCACCTAGGCTCTATTATATGCTAATGTTTTGAGCCAAGATCTGCCTGGAAATGCCTTTATAGGGTAGAGAAGGGGGTTTCTGAGATGGCATGTCTCTGTACCAAAGACTAATACTAATGCCAGTTAAATATTTCTCCAAGCCTTCACAAGTCTCTACTTCACGGTAGTTTTGTATTTTAGTTGTCTTTGAGTTATTAGGGAGTCATGCTTGCTTGCTTGGAGGCAAACAGCATTTCTCTCTGGGCTAATTACTTAGAGATCCAACATGGCCAGGCAAATATGCTGCTAAGATATAGCTAGTTCCATGATGATTGTGGTAGCAAGAGAGAATATTTATACCAGCCAGTACAGAATACATGGTCAGATAAACTGCCACATTTAAACTACCCCCTTATTTACAAAGAGACCTGCAGAAGGCAATCCAGGGCAGATGCAGAGGCTTTTAGGAGTCCTGCAACATGACCCAGAAATTCTACTTCCAGGTATCTATCCCCAGAATATAAAAACATTCATTCTAAAAATTATGTGCATGTTATTGTTTTTGCAGTTAGCACAATTGCTAAGATATTGAATCAACCTGGGTATCCAACAATATTTAATTTGATAGTGAAAGTGTTTGGAATTCAAATAATTAGAGACAAGGGCTAAATATGGAAATTATTTTCCTTAAGAGGTAGAAAAAAATAAAACTGCTTAAATGGAAGGAACTAGTCATCTGCCCCTTGGGATAAGGTTTTCTTAAAATCCAGAGACCTGGGATGCCAACAGACAATGATAGATAGTCTTCTTATGGTTATGACATTAAATATAGTTGTCAAGAGCTCCTTTTATTAGATCAATAGTGTATTAATTGTTGTGTGAATTGGAAGCTAAATCATGTTTCCTTTTTATCACTGTATTCTGTCTTCCCGTTGTTCATCGATTTGCTCGAGCGGGCCCCAGTAACATCTCCATATGTCCTGTCTCATGCTAGTAGAGCCCAAGGGCATCTGCTTGCTCCAGGAACATAAAGAGCCACAATCCATTCGGAATGAGGTCTATAATTGTTACTGGTATTCGGCATATCAAATACAACACGGGTAGCTTGCCAGGCTCTGCCGTGCAGGTAGCATACTCTTGCAGTCATCTCGAAGTCCAGCATTTAATGATGAACCGCGGCCGCTTGCAGCCGCGTGAGCCAGACTGTGATAGGATGGTCTGCTGGGTGGAGTTCTGACGAGAGAGAAGTTCGGATGTGGAAAATGGAGGCCCTCATGGAGTGGGGGGTCGTCTGGCTTGTTGCAAGGCTCTGCTGGGCTGGCGGGCCAGGGCTAGAACCCTGGGAGTTTCCGTAGTGTGTAGTTTCCTTTATAAAGGGGAAGTAAATATCCCTGACCTTTGCCTTAGGAGATGGGAAACCAACCCTCCCTTTCCTCTGCCCACAAAGACCATCTCACTACAAGACCTTTCCCTGTAAACACGTTATTTGAAAATGCTTAACAGTGGTCAGTGTCTCCCTCCCAACTCATGTGGAAATAGGAAACTGAGATGATTACAATGAATTGTCTCTACCACCTGAAACCCTTAAGACAAATATGAAACAGGAAAAGGTGTTCATTCAGGGTGTGTACAGTGTGCATTGAAACCATTAAAGCTCTGATAAGGCATATTTTTTGCTGTGCTCACCCAAAAACCATACACCAGCTTAGTGAAAATAGAAAAGGTTTATTAGTATAAGGCAATGTACAGACTGGGATGTGTTCTACCAGCCTTGGCAGAAAGAAGAGGTATTGTAACAGACACTCACCAGTATAATCCGGATGAAATAATCATCTCTGCATTACTTTTTTTTGAGATCCCATCATTTACCATACTGTTAATGATGGTTTTTCATGCACATAATTCCAAAATCACATCCCAATGTTCCTTTCTTTTTCACATTACAGAATTTTCCTTGAAGATACCCTTAGTGACCTTTGTGAGGATGAATGAGGAGTTAGCACAGTTGAGGTATATACACAGCAAATTTACATAATAATACACCAAACATATAGAGGATAACAGAAAACATCATCTGGGTAGTACTTTCAATAAATGGAAGATTTTCACCTCCAGTAAAGGAATCTAAAGCATAGTCTCCATTGGCAAAATCTGTACCGACAAAAAGTCTTCATAAGGTTTCTCCCTGTTGTACTCAAAACACAAAAAATTGTGTCATTTCTGTTGCTCCCCTCCCAGGGATGAAAAGAAACATCTTTCACACTACAAACATCAGGAAAGCATTCTACCTAAGTTGTTAGTCTCTGCGTGCCAAGGAAGCAGAGACAACAACTTGCATAAACCTTTCAATAATTAATTGCAGCAGGCTAAGAATGACTTCAGTGCTTTAATCTCTTTTTCTTGCCATCAACTACCTTTAAGAATCTGGAAAAAACCTAAATGCCCGAGAACAGAGGACTGGCTAAAGAAACTGTGGTTCATCTACACTATGGAATACTATGCAGCTGTCAGAAAAGATGAAATTATGAAATTTACCTGCAAATGGATGGACATGGAGACTATCATGCTGAGTGAAATTAGTCAGAAGGAAAAGGACAGATATAGAATGACTGTATTCATTAATATGATTTAAATAGATACCAGTGTTTTACTAAGTGTGTGAAATGGTAATGGCAGATTAAAACTCACCATTGAATATACACAAAGAGACTTAAGTTTTAAACTCTAAATATCTGCAGGTCTAGCCACAATGTGTAAAACAAGAGGGAGAGAGATGCAGAGACAGAGAGAGAGACAGAGAGAGAGAGGAAACAGGGCTACCTGCTGTTGAGGCAGCCTGGGGGTGGGGGGGAGGGGGGGGGTACATTGGTGGTGGAAATGGGGCACTGGTGGAGGGATGGGTGCTGGAATACTGTATTGCCAAGAACCAATTGTGAACACCTTTGTAATTGTATGTCTCATGGTGGTATAATAAAAAATTTTAAAAAAAATAAAGAAACAACTTATAAAAATAGAAGAGTAACAAAAGGGAAAAAGTTTTTCCAAGCTTTTTAAGAAATTAGTGTTTTTAAAAGTGCATTGTGAGGGGCCGAACAGCTGGTAGGGCATTTGCCTTGCACGTGGCCGACCTGAGGTTCAATCCTCAGCATCACATATGGTCCCCCAAGCACCTCCAGGAGACATTCCTGAGCATCAAAGGGTAAGATCAAAAAAAAAAAAAAGTGCATTGTGGTTCTTTGAAGCAGAACAGTCTTCTACTGGGCTGCCAAAACTTACATGATGAAAATAAAGCAAATTTCATTCTGTAGACCCTCTTACTGCAGAGAGCGTAAGAGGAGTCGAATCCTGGCCACGAGGAGTAAGGCTTTAGAACATCAGAAAATGAGTCTGTTAAAGAATGGATGTGAGACCAGTCACTGGTGTTGTAAAAAGAAACCTGGCCCAGCTCATAGTCCAGGTAGATGCCAATCTCGGTGGGCTTGTTCTTCAGAGCAAGAAGGACAGGTACAGAGCCTCTAGCCAGGTAGTGCCCATCCTGCAGCTGGAGCATCCAGGGACCTGTTGTGACCTGACAGAGGCCAAGGTCCACTGCTAGAAGGAGCATCTCTGCACACCCCCACAGCCCACTCAGTCTTGTCACCCACCTGCACCGCCCAGTAATGTCGACCAGAACTGAACTCTTCAGAGCCCAGAACCACTACATCATCAGGACACCGTATCGATTTCCCATCAACTTTTTGATCTTTGCTTCACAAAGATGGCAGCCTTTCTATCCTCAGTGATAAACAGGTTGGGATGTGCTCTGTCAGGATCCAGAGTCACTTCTTCCTGAAATTTCCAAACAAGGTTGTCCAACACTGAGTACAGCGGAGGAAGAAAATAACCTTCCTTCTGGAATTGAACTGCACACACAGGTGGGGACTCCAGGTTCCTACACCTGTGCCAGATACTCTGGGCCTCCCGCATGCAGATTCCCCTCACCGTCACACATCTCTCTGCCAGCTCCTCGAAAAGATCATTCATGGTTTTAATATGGTTAGAAATCGCGGTGATGTTGTCATCAAGCTTCTGTTGAAGGTGTTTGTTTTCTTCATCCATCCTGGACAATGTTGCTTCTTGCTCACGTGCCGCAAAGCAGCTCACTTGCTCGATTTCAGAGACTAGTTGATCTCTGTGCTTTTCAACCTGTTCTCTTAGTCCCCGGAACTTCCTGTCTTGGGAGACTTCTAGTTTCTGCATTTCTGCCAATTGCTTCTTCAGGGGCCCCACGTAACTACTGAGCCTCTGCCTGTGGTGAGAGGCAGCCACCTCCACAGGTCTCACGCGGTGGCCCTGGTGGGTCAGGGGGCTGGAGGCACAGGGGACACACCAGCTTTTGGTCATCCTCACAGAACAGACTCAGGGCCTGGCTGTGCGGCTCACACATGTTTTCCTCCTCCTGCCTCACCTGCCCACTGTTAGAGGTGTGGAGGACCTTGGCCAGGTCAACCAGTCTTCCCAGCTGAGGATTAGCTCTGAAGTGCCTCTTCTTTTGTGGATACCGGCAGATGGGGCAAGGGAAAGTGACCTGTAGATCCTCCCATGACCTCTGGATGCAGGAGGCACAGAAGTTGTGTCCACAGATGATGGTGGAGGGGTTGTTCAAGTAGTCCAGGCATATGGGGCAGGTGAGCTCTGCCTGCAGTGTGGACAAAAGCGATGACATGGCCATAGCTAGGCAGAAAGAGCACGGCTGAAGTGGAGTTTTCTGAATTGACCTTTCAGACACTCCCCTGTGAGAAAGAAGTCAAACATTCAAAACTTTGACTTTTTCTCAATGTCATTTTATTCTTTTACATTTGATGAGTTCCACATTATGGCCTCTGACTCCGCCTATTGGTGCTCAGCAGACCTCTACTCACCACAAGCAGCCAATCCCAGATGTTTGGGGATGTGAAGAGAAGTCAAACCCCGCAACTCTGAGGAGACCAGAAGCCTGTCAGGACTCTAAAGCAGTAATTTGTTCCTGAAATTAAGATTTTCCTGTGTGTGAGAAAGGTGCCATCTCTCTAGCATTCCCTGCTCACCGTCCCTTTTCAAGTTACCACTGATGCTCCTCTCTACACCATAATCCATCTTCCAAAGAAATCCACCTTAAGGGTGTTCCTGGAACTAAAACCCTGGGCTGTGTGGAGAGTCTCCTGAAATCCCCTACTCTCTGGAAATAAGGAAATAACTTGCCTCAAACCTATGGAATAGGAACTAGGTGAAGGACTTCCTATAAAGTCAAACAGAAAACAGATAACATTGAAAGATGTGCTCTGAGAGACTAAACAATGCAGATGCCAATATAGTCCTGTGTGTTACACTCCACGCCTTCCCATCAGCAAATCCCATTTCCCCACATAGCACTGTATTGACTCCTACTTACCAATGTGGCTGGGTTCTTGTAGCTGGTCTTCAGCTGAATCTCCCGTGGTTTTCTGTAGCCTACCTGCCACAAGCTATGTCCAGGACATTTAGCTATGGCTAGGTGGGTGGAGTTCAGGACCCACCCAGAAAAAAAACTAGAGGTAGTGACTAAGGTTGCCCATTTGGATCTGATAAGATGCTCACAGATATGACTGCTTTGAAGCAAATATGGTCAGCTGAGCCCAGGAGTTAATGCTAATGCCTATGCTAATATGCAAAGTCTAGTTCTTTACCATAGAAAACCTTCCTCAATCATCCTAATGTCCCTTATTCTTTGTTGAGAAAGAAATTGAAATAACGGTTGTATTTCACATTTCACTAGCTCCCTAAGGAAGTATGACTGGGTCCATAAGATAAATTAAAATTGATCAAATTGATAAATGTAAAATAATCAATTTTATGTGAAGATATCATTTTCATGCATTATATCTCATCACACATTTGTTAAGTCCTTGTGTAAGAATTTACTAAGCTGTTTGTTGTTAGCTGAATCTTCTGTGTTACTGTTTTTTGTGTTTGTTGAGTTAAGTTGGTTCTTTTGTCATTTTTCCTATCTGATTTGGTGTGCTCCTACTGGAATTTCAATATTAAAGTGCTAGAAGCTCCAGATGCTTCCGGATATACTGTCTGGGCCAATGAGTTGACGTGGTAGTATCTATGTGGGGAGGTGGCTGTCAAAGCTTCTGAGAGTACTCCAAGAAGACACCAGAATTCTCAGCCTGGGCATCAGGGTGAGAATTATTTGCAGTTTGGCATCTCTGCAGAGAATATTATTGAAGTGGTGGAGTTGCTCTATTGGAGTAGCTGCAGTGGTGGAGTGTTGATGAAGCTTCAGGGGGCTTTAGCAGGGCAAGTATTACACCTTCGCATCTTCCAAGGGCACCCCAGAGTTTTCAACTGCTGGGACTGATGTTTCCATGAATTGTAGCTTCTTTGTTTGCATCTCCTCAAAGATTCAGTCATGAATCAATACCGTAGAAGAACACCTGTGGGTGAACCAACATGCCGTGGCTGTGAGTGATAGGTCAGACCAAAAAAAATTTTGGAAAGAGAAAGGCAAAAAAAAAATTTTTTAGGCCAAAAAATTGTGGGGTATAATCATTATGTTCAGTAAAAAAATACTGCAGATTAGATTTCAGTCCTTGAAAGTGTAAATTTACAGTAAACTCCATAGTTTAGTTGCACATAATTTGTTCCAAGTCATAAGTATTAAATGACCAAGAGCATTTTCCAGTAAAGCAAACTCCAGAAATGCATTTTTTGGGCATCATACTGGCAATGCTCAGGGGTTACTCCTGGCTCTGTACTCAGGAATTACTCCTGGCGGTGCTCAGGGAACCATATGGGATGCCGTGGATCGAACCCAGGTCGGCCACATGCAAGGCAAACACCCTACGTGCTGGACTATCACTCCGGCCCCAATTGCATTAACTTTGTGCACCAAAACATTAATACAATTTTTTCTGCCTCACATGAAATATGATTAAATTATAAAACTAGGTGTTGCAGGTGTGGACTGAGGTGCCTGACTGGGTTGGCAGGGGACATACAGGAGAGCAGGTTTGTCTACACTCAAGGCTCTGCCTCATGGGCCCTGGATGGTTGATGGTCTGATATAGAAAAAAGACTGGGCCCCCTGGAATGAACCCAGAGCCACGTCAGAGCCTGGCAAGCTACCCATGGTGTATTTGATATGCCAAAAAAAGTTACAATAATGGACCTCATTCCCAATGAATGGAGACATTACTGGCACCCACTCAAGCAAATCCATCAACAACGGGATAGAAAGTGACAAGTGACAAAGAAAAATATCTGAATATTGTTTGTTTTCTTTGACTGAAGTCACATGTCTGCGCTGATTTCATTCCTGAATAGTAATGGATCAGTGTTCTCTCAACCCTTTATTTCTCAAATTTTAATTTGTGTTATAATTACTTTTACTCTCCCTCTTCCTACTCCATCATCCTTTTCCCCACTCCTTGGTTATCTCAGTTTTAGAATCCAAGGCAAAGGGTTTGTCATCTTTCCATGCCAGCATTTCCTTCTTATGTTTCTCTATATGCCTACCACATCCAGTATTTTCCATCCCTCTGCCTTATTTCACTTAACCTGATTCCTTCCAATTACATCCCAGTTGCAGATTTCATACTTTTTATGCTGCATAATATTCTATTATAAATACATACCACAGTTTTTTTAAATGAATTAATCCCCAGTATCTCATATATTATCAGTCCCCTGAACATAAACAGAAGTCATTCCTGAGTGCAAAGCCAGGAGTAACCCTTGAGAATCAGTAGTTGTGTGCCCCAAATACAAACCAAGAAGTGAACAAAATAATTCAGAAGAATGTATTTATACCTTTATTCCTGGCAAAAGTTAAATCTTAATATATGCAGATGCTCTGGCCTTTTTATTTATTTATTTATTTTTATTTTTATTATACTTAGCAGAGCCTGGCAAGCTACCCATGTTGTATTTGACATGCCAAATACCAGTAACAATTATTGACCTCATTCCCACGACTTGATGTAATGGTTTGAGGCTCTTTATGTTCCTGGAGTGGGAAGATACCCTTGGGCTATCTCGCATGTGACAGGACGTATTGAGATGTTATTGGTGCCCGCTCGAGTAATTGATGATCTACGGGAAGTCAAGTGATCAAGTGATCAAGTGAATCAGTCATAGGATATTTGTTTTGTGTTCATATCCTGGCTATTATATGTAGTACAAGCATGTTCTCTTGCCCCATGTTGAACTTTACATGAAACAGAATCAGGAGTGTCTTGCAAATCTGTTGAGTGAACCAGGAGGACGCCTGGAGATTTTATACCCACGTTTACTTTCAGACCACAAGCAGCCAGTCCTCCTTTCTGTTGGACTGCAAAACAGACACTGCGTGTTTGACATAGACTTTGTCTCTTCCTCTTTTTAGATGCATATTTGACATCATAAGGCTCAAAGATAATGAATTTTAGATGAAGGTTGATTATTTTCAGGTTTGCGGATAACAAAGATAACTTAGGTAGTTCTTAACCCACTTTTCCTTGGAATTCTCAGAATTATTAGGAATAATAATTTATTTAGATTTCAAAACCAAAAGACAGTTTTCCCTTTAGTTCTGTAGATACCTAAAACACTGATAAAGTTAGTTCTGTTGTTTTGGGGGTCTATCCCCGAGATGTTCAAGAATTGCTCCTGGCACCATGGCTCATGGATCATTTTTGGCAGAATCAGTGTACCATAATTGGTGCCAGAGATTGAATCAGGATGTGCTACACTTAAGGAAAGCACTTAAATCCTTTGTACTAAGTCTCTGACTCTGCTCCTGGTTTTTTGATGGGGAAGTAAGCGATAAAATAATTTCTTTGGTTTTCTGAAATAAAAAAAAGAAGAAACCTTCCCAAAATCATCAAAAACATATAATACCAGTAATTTCTCATATGAAATATATTTGCAAAGTTTACATATTTTATAAAAATATACATACACAATAAACATATAATCGATATATAATGAAATATTAATCATTTTATTTAACAGCAAAAGTCTATTTCAAGCCCAGGTATGCCTGATCCAGAGACTCAGATACATGGGGCAGAGCTGCCACCGGCTCTCCCTGTCCGCGACTGATCATGGAGGCACCCAGGAGGGAAGGTGGGTCTCTCCCTGACCTGCCAACCCAGAAGAGCCTCACAAGAAGCCAGAGGAACCCCCCACACCATAAGAGCTGCCATTTTCAACATCCAGATTCCACAGCTCGTCAGAGCTCCACCCAGCAGCAAAGTTGATCTTTCCCCATCTCACACAGTTTATCAATAAATTTACAAGATGTGAGGCTACTACAAGAGTATCCCACCTGCATGGCAGAGCCTGGCAAGCTATCAGTGATATGCCAAAAACCACTAACAATTATAGACCTCATTCCCATGACCTGAACGAATGGTTTGAGGCTCTTCATGTTCCTGGAGCGAACAGATGCCTTTGGGCTACACTAGCATGTGACAGGACCTATGGAGATGTTACTGGTGCCCACTCGAGCAAATCGATGAACAACAGGAAGACAAGTGATACAAGTGAGTGATGTAACAACAAAGAAGCAGTAAGTGCTAAAAGCAACATAAGAAAGAAGACTGAAGATATTTTTTAAAGAAAATGGTCTCATATATGAAGAAATGTATTTAATTTGGAGGGCACATGGGAGGGTTTAGGGCCACACTTAATGTTATTCAGGGCTTACTTCTGGCTCTATACACTGGGATGATTCCTGGCAGTTCCTGTGTTGACAGATCCAATGTCAGGGGTTGTAAGTGCTGGTTGTGTGCAAGACAAGTCCCTTAACTACTGTATCATCTCTCAGCCCTATGACAGAATTTACTGAATCACCACTGTGAAATTGAAACAAAATGTCTACAAATTTCTATGTTAAACTATATCACTCCTAATCAGATAGTTTTTACTTTATTTTTGTTATATATATATAAAACATTTTGGGTCACACCCAGCGATGCTCAAAGGGTTGCTCCTGACTCTGCAATCAGAAATTATCCTGACAATGCTCAGGGACCATATGGGATGCCAGAAAATGAACCTGGGTTGTCTGCATATAGGCAAACACCCTACCTGCTGTATTATCACCCCAGTCCTGATTTTTAATTCAGAACTCATGACTAGTGTAAATTCCACTTAGGCAAAATTAGATTCAAGTTGAGGCATAATAAATTTAGAGTACGTAAAACATACAAACATGGAGATACAGATAGGTCTACAGTTACATACTGATGATATAAATAGAGATGTGCACTGATGTAGATGTAGATAGATATAACATAGGGGGCTGTACTTAACTCAATTATAGAGCATGTACCTGAGTTTTCGGAGGCCCTGAGAATCCATGGCACAGGGTGTGGCCATGTCTCACAATACCACTGAAGCCAAAAAACACCTAATAAGGTCACTAGTACTCTGCCTTTAGTTCCTATTCCTAGAGAAAACATTACTGATCTCCCATACTAATGGGAGTGATTATAAAAATAAAGGGGTGAAAGGGTGCTTACCATGCACACAGTTGACCCAGATGTGTTCCCCAGCACCCCATATGGTTTGCCAAGCCTGCTAGGAGAGATCCCTGAATGCAGATTCTGGAGCAAGTCCAGAGCACAGCCAGGTATGGCCCAAAAACATGCAAACAAAAAATAAAAGTATGTAAAATTGTCTTTATTTATTCATTTAGTTTTACTACAATTCTGTTGTTCTTAACTTGTTGTTGCATTTAATTGGTAATACATTTTTACTAACTTCTAAAAAATCAATAAATTCCAAAAAATAATTCAGGGTTAATGGTACCAGATTAGCAGATTAGCAGATTAGTTCTCATATTGAATTTTCAGTTCTCAGAGACGCAGAGATTCTACGCACTGGTACTAGTTCAAGTGGGATTTAGTTCAGGTGACTCCAGATTAACAGTGGGTT
>JAJIBD010010021.1:0-43905 GCA_021461705.1 Cryptotis parvus | reverse complement strand
TATTGATGAATGCTGGATTTCATTCTGTGATTGGCTGGGCTGTGATTGCCTGGGCTGTGATTGGCTGGTCTGCTGGGTGGAGTTCTGACGAGGGGGAAGTCTGGATGTGGAAAATGGAGGCCCTCATGTAGTGGGGGTTGGTCTGGCTTGTTGCGAGGCTCTGCTGGGGTGGCAGGCCAGGGCTAGAACTTCGCCATCCCCTCCCAGGTGCCTCATGAGCGGCTGGGCACAGGGAGAGAGAAAGTAGCAGCTCTGCCCCATGTCTGTGAGTCTCTGGATCAGCATACCTGGGCGGGATATAAAAAGACTGCTGCAGGGGTGGATCTCGATGAGCCGGGCTGTGATTAGCTGGTCTGCTGGGTGGAGTTGTGACAAGAGGGAAGTAAGGATGACTTATTTCACAAGTCTAGGTGAAATAATTCTATAGAAATAATTCCATGTACTCTGTTTTGAAAGGAGGGAGAGTCCTTTATCCTGATGACCTCCAAGCTAAGGGCATCTATGTCCAATCCTACTCCCACGTGGAGTAACGCGTGTGTGGGGCCGAGGTCCTGCTGTCTTCTAGAAATAGTTCTCTAGATTCCGTGTCTGCAGCTCACCTCTCCTGTGTTCAACATGGCAGGGAGCATTTCTTGTCTCCTATGAAAACTCCAGTTAAGTCTGGGCCTGTGGGACTTAGACTCATGTTTATACAGGTTTAGGAGAAGGTAGAATGGTACATTGAATGATATTTTTAGTCAAGGTGAATCTAGCCAGCATGACCCAACCAAACGTACCAGAACTCTTGTAAGAGAAAATAGCGATCAAAGACAAGAAGAAAAAAAATACAAAGATACTCACCCTGACCTGAATATATGATCCCTGGGGAATATAGCTATGAAATTGAATGGTCTTATTAGCATATATGTGTATTAGATATGATGATAAACATGCATTTACTGTTATGGCAGCCAAAACAAAAGTGAAAGAATGAGAGAAAATTCCCTTTTCCCAGACTTGAGAAGAACATCAGAAAGAACTGATCAAGATTAGCAGGGCAGGGTTAAGACTCGGCAGGTCAGTGCGTGCCACACACGGAGCTGGGTTTGATCTCTGAAGTAGAAGAAACAATAAAAAGAGAAGAAGGAATAGAAAAGAGAAGAGAAGGGAAAAAGAAAAAAAAGAAAACAGATTGTGGGGCCCGAGAGAAGCAGGGCGGGTACTTGTCTTGCACACCGCCTACTGGTGTTCAATCCCAGTACCCCATATGGCTCCCGGAGCACTGCCAGGAAGTGATCCCTGAGTGCAGAGTCAGAGTAACCCTGAGCACTTCTGGGTAGACTCTGCCCCAACCAAAAAATAAAAGATCTCCAAGATAAGATAAGTGAGTGGGTGTGCAAGGGAGAACACAGCTCTTCCTGATTGTGTGTAGTTCACATATGAAGAATGGCGGCTGACCAGAAGCATCAATATATAAATGAAGACGAAGAGGTAGGTGAAGAGACCAACTCACAGATGCCTTCGGGCTACCCCTTTTTCAGGCTTTGGTTTGAAACCCTTGTGAGGTTATGGAATCTATTTGATGAGTCATGATCATTTCAAACAAGAACCAGCAAAATATTTTGTTCTTAGTCCTTTTCAACATTGTTTCCTGAAATATGGGTAGGAAGTTCAGTACTTGTATGTTTTAATTGTTTCATCATGTCAAACCCATTTTTGACTGTGAAGGCGCTTATTCTTCTCTGGGTGACCCCAGTGAAAAAAGCACCAGCCAAACTTTAAGATCCGTGGCTACCAGCCAGCTTTATAATGTCTCACTCCCTATCTGTATCTAGTGGGGTAACTAATGATCATATGAAAATAGGAATCACAGGGTCGGAGCAATAGTACTTTAGGTAGGGCATTTTCCTTGCACATAGTCAACCTGGATTCAACCCTTGTCAACACATATGGTTCCAAGCACTGTCCCTGAGTGCAAAGCCAGGAATTAGCCCTAAGCACCACCAGGTATGGCCTAAAAACTGAACAAAACAAAAACAGGAACCATTGTGCTCTCCCAGACATTTTATTTAAAGTATCTCTACCCCTAATTCTGATCTGTAACTCAGAGGAGATCTGTAAGTCACAAATAGTCACAAATAGCTGAATATCTCATTAGTGATATTTCATGGTTGGAATTGTAGTTATTTAGCACAGGGAATTATTTTGATGGCATTTTATGTAGGCATTTTTATAATTTCTAAGTCAGTGTGCCTCATGAGTGAAATTTAATTCAAATAGTCAAAGATCATCAGATATTTGAAGAAAGACTCTATAACAAATGACAAATAATACCAACAAACAAAGCGGCAATCCTGAGATGATGAGTTTTCTAAAATACAATTAGTATCTTTAGGAAGAAAAGATAAACCACTAGTCTACTTTTTTCCAAAAAGAGGAGTAACGTAAAGTAAGAAGAAGAAATCTGGAAAACAAGTAAGATGCTTAGAGTGAAAACTAAGATACTCAAGAGATGCACTGGAAGATGCAGCGGCGAGACATCACCAAAGCAGACTAACAATTCTGAAACCACTTAGACATGCTCAGTGGAACTCAACAACTGAAAAAAAATGGATGGCAGATGGCAAGTCAGGTTTCTCCCTGCTGAAGTGGGAGGCTCCAAACAAGAGGAAAAGGGCCAGAACCACCCGCATGGTGCTGGATTAGCTGGAGCCCTCGGTCTGAACCCACGCGTGTAGCTTAACATAAAGGGAGGTGTGCTGGGGTGGATGGAAACAAGAGGGTTACCACACAGACACGTGACCCGCTGCTCTGTTGACTGAGCGCTTCTCTAGAAAAATACCAAAACTTGATTCCACGGGTCACTTGTCAATAAAAGAAATCTCACCCTTGGAGAAATGACTGAGCCTGGAACTGGTAATGGCAAGGCAGAAGACCCGAAAGCTCGAGTTTTCTTCCAAGAGTACGCTGGGGTGTGAAGCCCTTCAGCCCAGCATGACCGTTTTAAGACTCTTTCTCCTTCTCTGATCTCCCTGGGCTAGAGAACTTTCTGCCACTCACTTCCTGAATGTACCTTTTGCAAGATTCTGAAGAATTTACATCAATTGGAGATTGTCCTGTTTAGATAGAAGGTTACCCTCAAGTTCAAATTCTGGAACCAGGTATTCTTCTAAACCATGGAGGTTCTTTTTGCATGATGGGGTGACGCTTGCCAGGAATTTCGTTCTCAGAAATCATTTGAGAAAAAAAATTCCTAGTGATACTATTGAAATTAAATAAACTACAGTTTCTTATCTGCTTCAGCCTCTGACCACGGGCTGGTTTGGATCTACTTGAATGTTCTCTTTCCACCTCATCTATTTATTGAGTTTTGGAATGTTACTTTAAATTGCTTTGACCCAGAAATAAATTCTTTCACTTAAAAATAATTTTAAGACTCCTAGAATATAGCACCTCTCCCCCCAAAAGGAAGGAAAAAACATCACGCTCTTTTAAAAGTTAATGCACTGATTTTTGTTTTAAAAACAAAAGATCTGTTCAAGCCTTTCTTATCCCGTTATGATAAAATCCAACTTGCCCAGAGTACTATGAGTTCTTTTAGAATTTATATAAATGTTTTTGTTGTATATTTAAACTTCAGAGACAATAGTTAAATTGTGTTTATTTCTCCAGGTCTCTAACAGCATAATGCAGAGCAAACTTTAGAATCCAAACACCACAAAAACACAACAATGCTAAACTCTTTGAACTGAGTTAGCAAAGGTGCCTCAAGAATAGTCTAAGGGGGCCGGAGCGATAGCACAGCAGGTAGGGCATTCGCCTTGCTCCTGTGGCCAAGCTGGGTTTGTTCCCCAGCATCCCATATGGTCCCACAGCACCGCCAGGAAGTAATTCCTGAGCGAAGAGCCAGGAGTAACCCCTGAGCATCTCCAAGTGTGACCCCTCCCTCAAAAAAAAAAAAAAAAAAGAATAGGGGCGGGTGATAGCCCAGCGGGTAGGGTGGGGCGTTTGCCTAGCACGCAGCCGGCCTGTGCTGGCCCGGGTTCTATTCCCGGCATCCCATGTGGTCCCCCCGAGGCACCACCAGGAGGAATTCCTGAGTGCAGAGCCAGGAGTAACCCCTGAGTGTTGCGGGTGTGACCCAAAAAAGCAAAAAAAAAAAAAGAATAGTCTGAGGCTTGGTTTTTCAGTTGGTGTGACCTCAGCTAAAAACACTACACTCTTCTCTGCCTTCAACTTCCCCCTGTACATGAGCAAAATTATCCAGTTCCATCCCTAATGTAACTTGAACTTTGGATTTCTGATCACGTCCTTATGTTCAATACAGAGAACCACAAAATACCCTGATCTACTACACACACACACACACACATACACACACACAAAATCTGTCAGAAGGTGCAAAAGCAGTCCCCAACAGCAGGACTCAAATGAGACTACATTTGTGTTTTTAATAATAATAGATCCTCCCTACAGTAGTCTTTTTCAAGCCCAGCCCAGGTATATGATCCAGAGACTCATATACACAGGGCAGAGCTGCTACTGGCTCTCCCTGTGCCCAACTGATCACCAGGCGCCCGGGAGGGAAGATGGGTTCTAGCCCTGGCCCGCCACCCCAGCAGAGCCTTGCAAGAAGCCAGAGGAACCCCTACACCATGAGGGCTGCCATTTTCCACATCGGACTCCCCTCTCATCAAAGCTCTACCCAGCAGAAAGGTTGATCCCAAGCCCAGTTCGCACAGCTGCTTTGCGGCAATGCGGTTCATCAATAAATGCACCAGATTAGAGACGATTACAAGAGTTTCCCACCCACATGGCAGAGCCTGGCAAGCTACCCGTGTCGTATTTGATATGCCAAATACCTGTAACAATGATAGACCTCATTCCCAGACCTGATGGAATGGTTTGAGGCTCTTTATGTTCCTGGAGCAAGCAGAAGCCCTTGGGCTACACTAGGGTATGACACGACTTATGGAGATGTTACTGGTGCCTGCTTGAGCAAATCGATGATCAACGGTAAGACAAGTGACAAGTGACATAGACATTTTATGATTTCAGAATGTTTATCAGAAACAGAGGTGATTAGGTTTCTGCCCACCATGCTCCCTAAAATCCCCCAAAGGAAATACATAACAGAATTGTAAAAGTTTTCTTAAGAACACTGAAACACCTTCACTTCTCAGTTTGGTACTAGCCTAAAATATTCCCCAGTTTCAAAAATCCACTCTTATTAATTTATAAATAATTCTTTCCTTTCCAGTTCATTCCTTCCTGCATTCCTGTTTTCCAATCTGGGAGTATTTCTTTTGGGCGCAATAACTCACTCTAGCATTTCATTTTTTTTCCTAATTTGATTCAGCCAAAATAGAAAATGTTTCACTGCAAAAAATATTTACTGTTTTTCTTTTGATTTTTTTTTTTAAAGTATTTTATTATACCACCGTGAGATATACAAATAAAAAGATATACAATTAAAAAGTTCATGTTTGGGTTTTGGTCATACAGTGTTCCAGCACCCGTCCCTCCACCAGTGCCCATCTCCCACCACCAACATCCCCGGTTCCCTCCCCCTTCCCCAGCCCACCTCCATGGCAGGTTATTTCTTTCTTTCCCTTTCTCTCTCTTTCTCTTTTCCTTCCCTTCCAGACTATGGATTACAGAACATACATTAAAAGGTTGTCATGTGTATCCTTTTGCCTCTATTTAATGCTCAGTTCTAGGTTGGCATTAGTGCCCTCGACAATTATTAGCACCCTGTTCCATTTTCTGTCTTACCTAACCTCCTGACTCCCACACGTTTGTGTTAATTTTCAAAATGCCTTTTATTTTTTTTTAATATTATCTATATTATTTTATTTTTTTTTAATTTTTTTATTATACCACCGTGAAACATACAATTACAAAGGTGTTTATAATTGGTTCTTGGTAATACAGTATTCCAGCACCCATCCCTCCTTTATGTTTGCCTTGCACACAGCCACCTGGGTTCGATTCCTGGCATCCCACATAGTCCCCCAAGCACCTCCAGGAGTAATTCCTGAGTGAAGAGCTAGGAGAAACCCCTGAGCATTGCTGGGTGTGACCCAAAAAGGAAAAAAAAAAGCCTTTTAGGTCTGTTGTTATATGAGAAACAGGAGAAAACATCTGAGCGCATGTTTGTGTCCAGACCCATTTCTCCTTTCCCTGCTGCTCCAGGTTCTAGAGAGCTGACCAGCAAGCCCGGGTGCTCCTGCCTCAGGCAGCCGTCAGGACTCCGCATGCTCAGAGACTGTAGAAATTCTCAGCTCTATCCTCAACCAGTATAGACTAGGCAACTATCTTCCCGGCTTTCCCAAGCCAGTGGATCTGTGTGGGGCCCCGCCTTTTCGTTCCAGGGAGCCTCCATCTGTGAGTTAAGGCTCTTCATTCCTTCTCCAGTGGGTCTGGTATAATTAAACTCCATGCCCAACTGGGGTGTGGGCCTATCATGTCACCACAGGATAAGCATCACAACAGTGATCTCTGTCTCTGTCTCTGTCTCTCATTATTTCCTCTTATTCTCTCACCCTCTCTTTGCTTTCCTAAAACAAGCAAAAGTCACTCATTCACCAGGCAATCACCACTCACAATCATGACTGTTTCCACATCTTCTCCTCTCGAGGACTATGCCAAGCAGTAAGACAGAGTCCCGGGGTGAGAGTACAGGTCACCACTTTCCAAAGGAAGGGACCCATATTCTCTAAACATCTACTGGGGTTTGGAACTAAAAGTAAGAGCCATTCCTGCCTGTTGATGAGCAAACTTGGGGTGCTTCAGAGAGGCGGCTAGCGGCCTGCTAGATCTGAGACAAGTCTTCAATCCTAAAGGCACCCATATCCAGGGTCATTTGAAAGAAGCTCTGACAGAAGGACCAGCTCAGGCTTCGCCCCGAGGGTTTTTTAAATAGAAAGGAGCACAGCTGCGCCCCTGACCCGCCCGCGGTGCACATAATTTAGCGGCTCCTTTAGGACTGGGCACTACAGGTGCAATGAGAGAATGGGAATTTTATCTGCCCGACGTTTCCACTTGGTAGATGTGTGGTGCCATCTGACACCCTAAAAGCCTAGCTGGACGGCCTCATCTGAGATGTTTTGGTGAGGTGAAACTGGCCCAAGATGCTTTTATTCTAACCCATCAGAGGACCAGGACGGGAGTTCTGTTCCATGGATAGGAGAGAATCCTCTCATTAATATTCCCAAGCTCTGTAATGCTTCCATTTTCAGCTGAATTAAAAATAAGCGACACACTAACAGCCCCAACAAAGTATTTTTATCCAAGGAAGAGTACTCCCTGGCTGGGTTGGCTGCCTAGGGATTATCGTATTACATTCGTGAAAAACCACCAACGCTACCCAGGCGACATTCAAGGTGGCCATTAAAAGTAATATATAGTTGTCTTGTGCTGAGGTCAGACTAATCTGGATAAGAAAGAAAATGCTCTAAAAAAATAAAAAGAAAGAATGAAAAAGAAAGACAATATTCCCCTTGTTGGGCTTGTTTCCTGAAACGGGGGCTGGTCCAATCCGCACACCCTCAGCTTCCTGCCGGGATATTCCCGGGAGAGGCGAATCAATTCGCTCTTTGTAGATATTAGGAATTGTGGAAGCATTAAATAGGGAAATGCTGAATGGATCTAATGTAGTTGGAGACAAAGGATTGAAGTGATTTGGAGGGAGAAAGCAAGAAGAAACTTGCTGAGGATCTGGGGACCAGGCCGCCAGTGGGAGGGATCTGGGGACCAGGCCGCCAGTGGGAGGGATCAGGGACGTGCGGTCACTTGAGTTGGGTCTTCGGGTCAGGCTGGGGTTCACCGGAAGCGCAGCGCTGCCCCCATTCCTTCTACTGGCAATGTCTTATGTCGCCAACCCCATGCAAACTGCTGATTTCATTTGATAGAACATTTTAGGAGAACTTTTCACAACATAGCTAACGCATGATCATTCTTTTTTTTCCCTTTTTTTGCCTTTTTTGAGTCACACCTGGCAATGCTCACGGGCTACTCCTGGCTCTGCACTCAGGAACTATTCCTGGCGGTGCTCAGGGGACCATATGGGATGCCGGGGATCGAACCCTGGCCTACAGAGGCCGGCTGCGTGCAAGGCAAACGCCCTACCCGCTGGGCTATCGCTCCAGCCCCCGCATGATCATTCTTAACCCACTTCTCAGGTATGTGTGACTTACCATGCAAGAGACAAAGGTGAGATCAGGGACCGTAAAGTCTAGCCAGCTTTAGGTCTGACCTCCAGAAAGTGTTCTGATGACAGCTCCGTCTTTTGTCAGTTTGGTTGAAGGTTTCACCCTGATCAGAGAATAATGTAAAGTGGGGTTTTTATTCTTTCCAACTGACGACCAAAGCATTATTTATTTGGCTAAAGCAATAAACCTCAACTGTAAATCATGCCATTCAATAAGTAGGTCACTGAAAACTAAAATCATAATCAGATGTAGTCTAGGATTTCAGTTTAGCAAGGTTATCCTGCTGTAATTGCTGTTTTTTATTTATTTTAACCACTTTTACTAAAAAGCTAAGAGAAATTTAGACTGTCTTAAAAGTGATGTTCTGAGCAGAAAATTCTTCCCATATGAGTATGTCTAAATATCCATTGGATTCTCTTCCTGCTTTAGTAAAACTGTATGTTGAATAGAATTTTCCTGTGGATCCTATCTACTATGAATTTTCAATCATGCCTTTGTCTTGCCTCTCTGAGACTAAGTATATCACTGATTAAGCAACTAACGGGTGAAGGAAGCTGTACTTCACAGAGCTCCAGCTAAAGAAAAGAAAGATGGAATTAGAAAACTACCACTTCACAGCTGCTCGGATGAAGGGACCTTGCCACCGAGCAGCGCTGGCTGAGAGGATCTCAGTCAGACAGACAAACAGACCCTATGTGCCTTCTCTGGGAAGGTCCCGAGTTGCTTCAGGAAGTCCGGCTCTAACACATCCTTGCATGACTACACCTAACAATAGCCCAAATAGCCCTAAGGCGACCTGCGACCTGCCCCCCGTGGACCATGGCAATTCCAAGCTCCTGACACGCTAGCTATGATTTCGTTCCAGTCACACTCAGACGACGTCAATGAAGCTTTCGGGAAGATAGACCATGAGTGTACCCACTCAGTACTCCTCCGGCATGTCCGAGGTGTCGAACTGAGTCGACCAGGATGCTGAGCACTTGCGTCCAGATATCTTGCCCAGCTGGTGAGATTGTGTTTCTTCAGCATGAGCTCAGAAGTGGCATGGCCCCCATCTGTAAGACATCCATCATCCGACTGGGATCAGAAACAGATTCCTGATTTAGCTGTTTCCTGCCCACCTCTTGCTCCTAGATGGGCCACCTCCTTCTTGGGAATACCACAGTGACTCTGGGTTACAAAAATATAGAACATTCCTCCCTCGTTTGCAGAATTTAGAGTTGGACAAAAATCATTGTTGAACGAAATAGTCAAGTGGGATCGAATTTGCATGACCCTTTCTTTTATTTTCCAAGGAAGAGTCTGACTCCAGGATTCTTGGCACAGCCATTACTCAAGCCACAAATACTCCAGCTATCCAGTGACTCAGCGTCCGTCAACCACACTTTGAAGAGAGGCCTTGTATCATGATATTTCTCACATGTGTCTCACTTCCATTTGCGCGCCCTGTAAATGCTAAGCAGTTGCCGTCCTCTCCTGGTTTCTCTCGCAGAGAAAGGCGCCAATCGTTATTTCAGGAAGTCTGTTGCCTGAGCTGCATTTGAGCTCAAACGGCAAATACTCCTCTAAATCCAACAGGTACTATCTATTACCCAGTTGTAGAAATACTACTTTTCTTTTCTTTAATCTTCCTGTACTGTTGCTGTGGTAAAACGCACATATATGAAATAAAATGTCCTTATGTTATCCCTTCATCCAGCTCCAGAAAAACATCATTTTCCCCAAATTGAAACTTTGTACTTACTCCACATCTGCCTCTACCCACTCCATAGCAGTGTGTACTGTATGTTTTTGTTTTGTTCGGGTGGGGAAGGGTGGTTTGTTGGGAGGCTGGGTCACATCCACTGGTATTTAGGGCCTACTCCTGACTCCTCGCTCAGTGATCTCTCCTGGAGGTGCTCAGGGGATGAAATTAGCCACAGTAACATGCAGGCAAATGCCTTAAGCCCTCTGCTGTGTCCACAGCCCAGTCCTTTGCTCTTTCTTTGTTTTATGTGGCCACACCTGGCAATGCTCAGGGGTTACTCCTGGCTCCATACTCGGGAATACTCCTGGCGGTGCTCAGGGGATGGACGATATGGGATGCCAGGCACCAAACCCGGTCTGCCGCGTGCAAGGCAAACGCCCTCCCAGCTGTGCTATCGCTCTGGCCCCCATCCTTTGCTGCTTTGATGGCTTCAGTTAATGTGATCGTGATAAGGGTAATGGTTTACTCTAGCAAGGATCCTACATCTTTTTATGTGCATGATCCCTGACTTACAGTGGTTCGGCTTGTGACTGTTCAGTCCTGCCATGTGTGGAAGTCAAAGGCATTCCACAGAAACCTGGCTTTGAAAGTCAAATGTTGGCCTTTTCCCAGGTTGGCAGAAGGCAGCTCAATTCTTTCTCAGGGTGTTGAGAGCTGAGCAAGCCTTACCCCCACACAGCCACGTGACGCCAGGGCCAGCCACGCTCACTCTACAGGGGGACCAAGCTGCCCAGTGTCCTCCACTCAGGCCGTTTCGACTTACCACGTGTTCATCAGGTCCTGACCTGCATGTAAAGAGAGGAAGAGCTATACCTCATTAGTTCTGCTCACGTTTCAGGCTGCTTGCCTGTCAGACTGCCTTAGGGCATTTTATGGTTTTTAAAATGATCAGATAGTGGACAAGGAAAGGCAAGGAATTGTATTCAAAATGAAATGTGTACAAGAGAAGTTTGTTCCCCTGAATAATGATTGTGTGTGTGTGTGTGTGTGTGTGTGTGTGTGTGTGTGTGTGTGTGTGTAGGGTTAACACCATGTGGTGTTAACAGGAGCTATTCCTGGTTCTCTGCTTGGCCTATATGTGGTTCTGGGTATCTGAACCGGACCTGCAGCTTGTACAGCAAGCTTCTTACCTTTGCACTATCTCTCTGGCCCAACTACTGTCTTTTAATGGCGTCTCTTGGCAAAGATGCTGTTGTACGAACCACAGATAACTAAGAATTGTCTAAGTTTGAGGCAGCTTGTGGCTTTCTCACAAAAAGCTTTACCCACTTATACATCAAACAAATCCTTTTTCTCTTTCTCAGATGTTGCTGAGTTGTCATGTCAGAAAACAGACCAAGTGATGAGCCTCAGAAGGGATCATTATTGAAGTCCAGAGTGAACAACCAGTAAAACAACTTCTGAGCCCCAGGGCTCCTGGCGAGGAAGGAAAAGGGGCATTGTTCAGCTGGGAGAGCCAAGCAGGACGCTGCACAGTACAGGAAGGAGCCCAGAGTTCAGGATGAACACAGAGCTTTTGCTGGGTCTCTGCAGGCAGAGGTCAAACCCCACGGCCTTAGACCTGATAGTCCAATTCGAAGAAAGTACCATGTCTGAGCCTCATACAAGTGAGAGAAATTAGCCGGGAAAATAAAATCTACCCTCACCTCCGCTTGCCCCCCCAAGTCTCTGAGATAGTATATTTTTGAAAGGAGAGTAGGGAAGGGCGGGTAACCGGAATGGAATCTCCATGACTGATTGAATGAAACACTTTGATTATCAATCATGAGTATCAGGCTTTAGAAAACATTCACCAGGGCCGGAGCAATAGCACAGTGGGGAGGAAGTTTGCCTTGCATGCGGCCAACACGGGTTCGATCCCAGGCATCCCATATGGTCCCCTCCCTGAGCACCACCAGCAGTAACCCCTGAGCATCGCTGAGTGTGACCCAAAAAAGCAAAAAGAAAAAAAAAAACATTCAGCCAGTGTTGGAAATGTCTATGTCTGAAACCCAATTATGGACAACCGTAATTGTTTATCTTATGGTGATTCCATTAAAAAAAAATATTTTTTAAGTGAAAGAAGACGTTCACCCAGAATCACACAGGGTGAAACTTCATGCCTTTTAAAATCCTCAAATAGTTTTTTTCCATGCATTTGATTTTACTTAACAAAGAGACAGTAGATTAAATATAATCCATGCATAATCCATGCAGAATGTGAAGATGTGTATCTATGGAGAGAGTGAGACCTAAAAAACTAAATACACAAAAGGATTAACTAATGAAACACTGTTTAAAGTCTATCCCCCTCACTTCCCCCACCCAAATGCTCTTTAGATAAAAGGTCAAGAGCTGATTATTCCGTGACCCTACAGTCCCTTTAATCAAGGGGGAAGATGTGAGCACATTCCTAGTGGAGTAATTACAAGAGAATTTCTATAAGAACAGTCTCTGCTCATCTGCTACACATTAATTAACCTTCCTGCCAGGGCAAGGGACTTTGCCTGGAGGTTCCTCTAGCCAAGACCCCAATCACTTGATTCTGAAGGTGCATTCAAGCCAGGTCCAAACTATTCTGAATTGTATGACTCACGGCTCTTGACCAATCTCGGAACAATTGCCTTTGTAGTCTGGCATTATTCCATGATGGCGAAGGGTAGGTCAGGTTTTTGTGACAACTCGAATTCCTTTTCAGGGATAACGCATAAGCAAAGCCCACAACCATATTGTAATAAATCTCTGTCCTCAAGAAACACCAAACACGTACTGAAATAAAAAAGAGAATTTATCGAAAAGTGTAAAAGGAAATAATGATAAAGCGAGCTAAAACCCGGCAACCTTCTTCTCTTTTTAGGCAAAACCAACATAAATTCACTTCCAACACTTTCATTTTTTCCTTGCGGTGATAGGAGCCAGCTAAGCTGTTTCTGTCTCCTGGAAGTGTTTTTTTTCCCTTCCTTATCCTAACATCTCCACGTCCCCTCAAAGAGAACACATCTCAGATCCCGAGTGTTCTTTCTCTGTTAGATCCAGCTCCCGCTGCAGCTGAGAAGTTCATCATAGCCTGATTTAGTAGCTATTCTTTTTCAAGCGGCAGTAAACATCATAATAGGCACAAACACCCAGTACAGGTAGTGAGAACGTCACTGCCGAAAATATCACAAGCTCCCCCCTGGGCAAACTTCCTTTCTCTGACTTCCTTCGGGACAGCAAGGAGGGACAGACCGGGGCCTTCCGCATGAAGAACACTGCAGCCTTTTGACGGACTGAGTGTAGGCCCTCTCCTGCCTGCCCTGCTACCAAGCGTGTTGTCAGAGGCTGCGAGCCGGCATGGCCAGCCCCAAGGACAAGTCCTGTGGGTCGGGGACGCTGTTAGTAAAGGAAGATGCTGTTAGTAAAGGAATTGTGTCTGATGCATGGCTGCTCGGCACGAGGCATGAGTATCTGATTAGTATCTGACATCAGTTGCTGAAACGGTTGGTGAACAGAACATTCACAGCTTGGGCAGGGAGGAGAAAATCCAGCCCTTCCGCCTCTCATTCTCAGACCACAAAGTTAGATTCCTGACTGCAAAGGATGAAGTACATAGCCCAGCAACTATGGGCACATGAGCCTGGGTTTAAGGCAGAAAGGGGATTTCTAAGCGATACATAGAAAAGATGTTAAACCTTTGGCGATGTTAAGTTCTACCATTCTCTTGAAATGTCTTTATTGTTTGCTGTTTGTTTATTTGTTTGTTTCTTTGCGTTGTTTATTTTTATTTGGGGCAACACCCATCAATGCTCAGGGTTTGCTCCTGGCTCAGCTCTCAGAAATCACACCTGGCAGTGTTTAGGGGACCATATGCGATGCCGGAATTAAACCCAGTTGGTGATGTGCAAAGCAAGAGCCCTTCCAGCTCTCCAGGAAGCTATCTTGTTCTGTTTTTGTTTGGGAACCCCAGCTGGCGGTGCTCGACATTTACTCTTGGCTCTGTGCTCAGGGGTCACTCCTGGCAGAGATTGGACGGACAGTACTGGAAATCAAACCTGGGTTGGCCGCATGCAAGGCAAGCACCTTAACCACTGTGCTATCTCTCTGGCCCTCCAGGAAACTGCTTGCCTCCTTAGGAACAAACTAATGTTCGTTTCTTTTTCTTTTGACCCTTTGGGTCACAGCCGGCAGGTTGTGTTGTTCATTTCTTAAATGGAATAGCAGGAGAATTTTGTCGGCTGTCAGGCTGGTCACTGCTTTAGACCGCAGAAAAAGAGGAGAATTCTACAAATACAAACCCGAGAATCATGGCACATCCACATAGCCCAGAGGCCAGGTACCTCCCACATTCATCCACCACCTTCAGAACAGGTAGTGAATAATCTGTACTGTGGAATCAGAATCTCTCACAAAGCTGGTGAAGGAGAAGCACCTCGTTCCTGTTTCTCTGATTACCTCCGTTTTTCTGTTTCAAGTGATTTGTTGTCCTGTGGTTGTTATCAGGGGCCGATGCCTCCCACCTCACAGAGTGTGGTTCCGTGAGGCTTTGGCGATCTGGAACCTGCTGTCCAAGTCTCAAGGCGCAGCCTGCTGCTGTGTGCAAAGCACCACAATCAGGTGTGTGTGACCCCTCCGGAGCACTGCGGCCTGAGCACCATCCCCAGCAAACAGGGGTCTGAGAACCACAGAGATCCCGCCTATGCCAAGCACCACAGTGACCGAGTGTGACCCACCCCCAAAAGTGTGACCCCTGGTAGCTGCAGCGGCAGCCGCAAGGTGGGGAAGGAAAGAGCCCTGCCTTAAGTCACACCTTCACAGAAGGGCCCAAGTTGCTCTTGTCTGTTTCTTTCTCACAGTCGAGGCGAGGTGACAGTCTCGGGACTGTGTGTGATGCGTTAGGAAGAAAAGGGCCAATAGATTGTGCTTTTCCTCTGGCAGGAAAAAAGCTGGAGGCCTCTGCCTGCTGCCTCAGAGCGAGGAGGCTCTAGAAGGTTCCACAGGTAAGCCACTGGCAGACAGTGGGCTTCCCAGATCCCCTGCTCATGGAGACGCTCACATTGGAGCACCCAGAGATCTTCATTTTGACTAAAGTGTTCCATCTCAGTCAGCTTCTGCAAGGAAGGGGTCTCCGCAGCCATCATAGTTCTGGGAATTCTTTATTTTCTCCAATTCAAAGATCCCCATGTCTCTCCGTGACAGAGGAGAGACTGTTTCCATGATGAAGAAGGAGAAATTGCTTTCAGAAAAGCAACTCAGCTTCCTCTTCTGGTTGCTTGCTCTTTATTGCCTCTATTCCCATCTAAGCTAAGACAATTCTATTTGCTTGCTTGATGTTCAGGAGGTCACTTAACAAAATGCCTGCGTAAGGGGAGTTCCAAGTTCAGTGATGCAGGTGAAGGGCAGTGAGTTCCTCAGAACGCGGACTATGGTGTGACCAGAGCTGTACGTCACTTAGAAATGTGTTCAGAGGTTGCATCTTTGCGTTCTCTCAAAACATTCTGCATTATCTGCCCTTACCACAGCAAAACAAAAAGAAGGAGGAGGAGGAGCAGGAGGAGGAGCAGGTGGAGGAGGAGGAGGAGGAGGAGGAGGAGAACGAAAAGGAGAAGGAGAAGAAGGAGAATGAGGAGAAGGAGAAGGAGACAAAGGAGGAGAAGAAGAAGAAAGAAGAGGAGGAGGAGGAGGAGGAAGGCAGGACAAAAAGGACACCCCCCACCTCCCTAGTTGCAAACAGAAATCCTCTAAGTCATATATTTGAATGCTGCTTGGGAATCCTGGATAAAGAACCTAAGAAATAACAACAGAAAAAGAGGAAATGCAAGCACACCCCATAAATTGTTTCAACATCTATCTTGAGAGATTATGAGCAGGCAGAAAACAAAAGGCCCCTATGAAGGAAGGAGTTGCGAGATAAATTGTATCCTGGTCGACAATGGAGCTTTGTTAAGAAGGGGTTCTTTAAAGACGGCCATGAATGAGTTATGGCAGAGACGCGGGCAAAGCATGTGAAAGGTCAGGTGTCAGGAAATTAAGCTGGTGTGAGTTTCTTCCTCAGCGTGCACACCTGGCTCACCTCTTCGCTGACTGCCTTCTGCCTTTTCACTAGCAAAGTCATTCTCTGGTCCTTGCCCTGACCACAGCAGAGTCTAGTTCAGGATGCTTGAATCCCCTCTGAATTCGGACATGGCCTCCTTAAAAGGTACGGCAGTGGGATCCTCGGATAATCCTTAAAAAGATGTTTCCACTCTTTGAAGTTTATAGACTTCAGGCTGCTCGTCACGGACTCATGCGGTCATTAAACAAGATCGCGTGTGCACATACATACACACGTGTGTGCAAGGATTGGAATTTGGAGTCTCACACATGCGAGATATGCCCTCCACCACTGAGACACATCGCTGGCCTAAAAAGGTTTTCTAAGTGCAGAGCAAGGTGTGTTCCAGGCCCTGGGGTGGACTAGGCCAACATGGCGGCAGTGGCCATCCCTGACCAGAATCCTCAGGCAGGAGGAAGTGGGTTAGACTCTAGCATTTGTGACTTTCGGACACCATCTTGTGTTACTGTCAACTTCACATTAGATCAGCCAGTTGTTTTACCAACGAAAATGAATTCCTTCTGGGGCTAGTTTGCCAACAATAGTCAGAAATGGTAATGCTAGACTAGAATGGGGAGCATTTAAAGTAGGTGAACTGATGTACATGATAAGCCCTCTGTGAATGTACTGCTCACCACAATGCACAAAAAGGAGGGAGAAAGAGAGAGAGAGAGAGAGAGAGAGAGAGAGAGAGAGAGAGAGAGAACAGAGACAGAGAGAGAAGAAAGGTGCCTGAGAGGCAGGCCGGGTGGAGGAAAGCGGGCACGTTGGTGTTGGGAACGCGCACTGGTGGAGGGATGGGTGCTGGAACACTATATGATTTAAACCCAATCATGAACGAACAGCTTTGTAATTCTCTATTTCACGGTGATATAATAAAATGTTTTTTATAAAAGAGTTGCTTCTGGAATTGAATCTCAAGATACAATCTTGCTGTTCTTTAGTTACCTAAAGTTCATTTGTAAGTTCTGCTGAGGGTTGGCGCATAGCTCAAAGGCTTGTTTTACACACAGCAGGCCCAGGTTCCATCCCTGCTGCTGGGTGCCCCCTCTCAACTCTAGCAGCACAGGGAGCACTGTGAATGGAGTACCCCCTGAGCACTGCTGTGTGTGATCCAACTCCCCAGCCCAATTAGAAAAAAAGCAAATCTTGCATCTTGGGTAATCAGCCCTTGGGCAAATCTGAGAAATGAAGGGAAGCAAGCTTGCTTCTAGAGAGGGTGGTGAGAGGGCAAGGGAGAAGGGGCGTTATCTAAGAGGATTGTTAAAGTGAAAGTCCTTTGGCGGAGAGTGGGGGCTCCCTTCCCCCCCCCGTGGCCATGGTGACTTCTCATTGGCTGGGCCAACAGCGCTCTTATTGGCTTCTTACAGGGCACACTGTTGCCTGGCAGAATTCTCCTTTTCAGGGCAGGGGCGCCTGGTGCCCTCCCAGAGCACTCACGGAGGCTGTCGTGTGCAAATGATGGACTAAGACGAGCTCCTCGAGGGTCCTGCGGCCGGTCCTTCCCAGTCCGATTTTATCTGAGGTGGCCCTGGCTGGTTTTTGTTCTTGTAACCCACACTGCTTCAGAACTCCTTGCCAGGCTGCGTGTATATTGTCTCCAGCACACACCACAATTCTAGGGCGTTCTCTCTGCTCTCAGAAGCCTGAAAACTTGACTGTACGTGAGGTCACCTGGCGAGACCCCCTGAACTTTTCTGACCTACCACCCAACTCTTTGAGAAAAATGATGGGGAGAGCCTGAATTCTAGATCGTTAGCCTTCCCATCCCGTTGGAAGTGATCCATCTAAAATAGTCATGTAATTTAAACTTTTAAATAATTTTAAATAATAAATAATTTTTTAAATAATTTTTAAATAATTTTAAATAATTCCTTGTAAAGACCCTGAAGGAACGGTTTGAGGTTCTTCATATTCCTGAATCAACCAGATGCCATTGGGCTACATTGGCACGTGATAGGGTCCAATGGAAATGTTACTGGCGCCCGCTCGAGCAAATCGATGAATAACGGGATTCAAGTGATCAAGTGATTTAAATAATTATTATTATTGTCATCGTTCTAAAACGATCATCTGACCACTCTTTGGGTCTGAGCTTTTCTGCGATTTGTTAGCGATGGTTTGTTTCGTTTTATTGTTTCTGTTCCTAAACTAGGAAAAGCAGTTTGAAATGTGTAAAATCAACTGAATAATAAGAAAATACCCTACCTCCTTTGAAATAAAATATGGAGAGAAAAGCTAAGCAGACACGTCACCCAAGAAGACAGATGGCCAACAGGTATGTGAGAAAATGCTCATTATCACTTACTAGGGGATGCAAATCAAAGTGGCATTGAGGTACCACCTCACTCCTGTGAGAATGGGCTTTACAAAAAAAGGCCATAAACAACATGTGTTGGCAAGGGTGTGAGGGAAAAAGACCCTGCATTCACTGTTGAGAGAGTGTTAACTGGTTCAGCCTCTGTGGAAAGCGGTATGGAGACATCCCTACAATGTCCACTAGGACAACCGCAGGGGCCTGGGGTTTTAATCCCTGGTTTCTAGCCAGAGGACACAAGTAGCTCAAAGGGGCTTATACTTTGTATGTGGAGGCACTGAGTGTGATCCCTAACACCTATGGTTCCCCCAGGCACTGCAGAGTGTGGTCGGAAAACAACACCCAGGACATTTCTGAAAGAATGTGAAATCAAAACCTGAGGCCCACGGTGATGTTCGCTGCAGCACTATCTGCACTAGCCAAGACCTGCAAACAGCCTAGGTGTCCATGACAGGTGAGCGGGTACACACACAGCTTGCGCACAGTGGATGCCACCCACTTTAAGGAATGGTGAAGTTTTACCAAATTCAGATGGGTGTGGAGAGGCTGGTGCCAGGGTATGGGCTGGAAGGAAAACACCGATAGCAGACACTCTCACTCCTGGGCGGGACGCAGAGAAGCAAAGGAACAGACATCACAGTCACAAAACGTTAGACTCAGACCTTAGAACGAAAGTTCAAAGTGGGCTGGGTGGGGGGGCAAAGGCAGGGAATAAATAGGGGAGGACCGTGGTGGAAGGACATTAGTTCTTCTCTGCTCTGGTAGCACCCTCTTTAGCAGCCATGAAACCGCACCCCTAAACGTGTAAGCTGATGTTGTCTCCATATTAATTGGCTAAAAGCCAGCAACATGACATACGTGTGGAAAACACACCAGACCCACATGCAGTGAGTCTGTCCCCTGGCCACATCACCGCCCCATCCCCAATGTACACAGACACACAGACAGACAGACACACACACACACACACACACACACACACACACCTATGAAAAAGCCAGTTGAGAACATTTGGGGTTTTCTAGACATTCATGTCTCTGCCTAGCAGTTCAGCTCTGGTTTGGTACCTAAAAGTAGCCTTAGAGGTGACAGAACTGAGTGGGTGTGGCTGGTTTCTCTCTATCACCCTCTGTTAAACTTAGCCTTGTGGGGGGGTGGCAGAGAGATAGCAGTGGGCAGGGCATTTGCCTTGCATGTGGCTACCTGGGTTTGATCCCCGGCATCCCATATGGCACCCCCAGGAGTGATTCCTGAGTGAAGAGCCAGGAGTAACCCCTGAGCATTGCCGGGTGTGACCCAAAAAGCAAAAACAATAAATAAATAAACACAGCCTTGGCCTTGATCTCAACCACCCTTTTCCAACAATGGATCCAATCCCAACCCAATCCCAGTCTTCAAATGTCAGCACTCCTAATCTGTGGAACCAACAAATAGCACAAATCACTTGCCTACAGCTGACCCTGCGTTGGTCCCCCAGCTCCACTATGGCCCCCTGAGCACTGAGCCAGGAGTCAGCCCTGAGCACTGCTGGGTGTGGCCCACTCCTCCTCCCCCAACACCATAAACTGGCATGTAGAGCTTCTGAAAATCTCTGGCAAATGCTGCTTATCAGCCTTTTTGGTTTGTGTGCGGAGCTTTCTGCAAAAGACTCTCACCGGATATTCAAAGTCTCTGAGTGTGTCCAACCGGGATAATCTCGTGATCTGCACTTCCCACACTTACAGCTGCCTTCCCTGGGTCCTGCCCCCTGGGCCCGCACACCCTGCGCTATTCTCAGCTACTTTTCCTGTGACTCCCGGCATTGCTCACTCAGCTACTTCTCAGCTTCCCAAAACATCTTACACAATGTTCAAGTCTCCAAGCTGTAGCAAATACTTTTCAACCTTATTGGCATGGCCCTTCAGTTAAATTCCACGTTGCTACTGCTGGACACAGCTTCTGAAGTGGTTCCTCGCTGTCCAACTGTGTCCTGCAAATGCGGACACAGATACCACACACGCGAACTTTCAATCACCAGTTCAGTGTGGCCAGAGTGGAGCCCTCAGGACACCGCATGGGGGAGGGGGAATCTGGGCATGTTTCCGTAAGGACTCGGGGTGAAGACTGAGAAACAGCACACATCTGGACCCAGTGGTCCTGGACAAATAGAAAGGAGAGAAGACTCTGGGGCGGAGCTAGAGCAGAGCTGGGAGGGTGTTGCCTTGTTGGCTTGGGTTGATCCCCAGCATTCCTATATGGTCCCCGAGTAATCCCTGAGTGCAGAGCCAGATGTCACCCCTGAGCACTGCCAAGTGTGCCCCCAAAGCAGAGAAGATGTGTTCAAAGTCTCCAGATAAGCCAAGGGAGTTCCCTAGAACACAGTGCAGACGGAGAGGCCCAGGGTTGGGCTGGCGGGGAGGAAGGGGCTGATCTCAGGGCTGCACCCCGGCAAGGGTGCAGTGTTTGTATTTGATCATAAAGACAGGCACAGAGTGGGCAGAGAGTGGTCCGCCAGTAGAGCAGGAGTCCTATTGTAGCGGGAAGGTTGTTAGAAATGGAACCATGGCTCCAACCTTGATCTCCATTGAACACGCCCTGGGCAATTAAAAGCACATAGAAGTTTGAGAAGCACCTCTTTGCCCTGATTAAACCTCATAGCCCACCCACCCCACCCTGCCTGGGTTTCCCAGCTGACAGCCCCCAGAGTACTTGTCAATTTAGAGGAAGGAAGGAAGGAAGGAAGGAAGGAAGGAAGGAAGGAAGGAAGGAAGGAAGGAAGGAAGGAAGGAAGGAAGGAAGGAAGGAAGGAAGGAAGGAAGGAAGGAAGGAAGGAAGGAAGGAAGGAAGGAAGGAAGGAAGGAAGGAAGGAAGGAAGGAAGGAAGGAAGGAAGGAAGGAAGGAAAGAAAGGAGGGAGGAGGGAAGGGAGGGAGGAAGGAAGGAAGGAAGGAAGGAAGGAAGGAAGGAAGGAAGGAAGGAAGGAAGGAAGGAAGGAAGGAAGGAAGGAAGGAAGGAAGGAAGGAAGGAAGGAAGGAAGGAAGGAAGGAAGGAAGGGAAGGAGGAGAGAAGGAAGGAAGGAAGGGAGGGAGGAGAGAAGGAAGGAAGGAAGGAGAGAAGGAAGGAGGGAGGGAGGGAAGGAAGGAAGGAAGGAAGGAAAGAAGGAAGGAAGGGAGGGAGGGAAGGAAGGGAGGAGAGAAGGAGGAAGGGAGGGAGGGAGGGAAGGAAGGAAGGAAGGAAGGAAGGAAGGGAGGGAGGAAGGAAGGAAGGAAGGAAGGGAGGGAGGGAGGGAAGGGAGGGAGGAGAGAAGGAAGGAGGGAGGGAGGGAGGGAGGGAGGGAGGAAGGAAGGAAGGAAGGAAGGAAGGACGGACGGAAGGAAGGAAGGAAGGACGGACGGACGGAAGGAAGGAAGGAAGGAAGGAAGGAAGGAAGGAAGGAAGGAAGGAAGGAAGGAAGGAAGGAAGAAAGGAAGGAAGGAAGGAAGGAAGAATTTCTTTCTGAGTATTTTCCATCAAGTGCTCCAAGTGGCATCTTCCAAGGGAAAGCGCTTATCCTGGCCCCTGACTCCACAGAATGAATTAGCTGATTCCCAGCATGCCTTGTTCATCCATTTATCACAGCTGCCGTGGGTAGTTCTCCGGTTATTTTGTCACACATTTTCCTTGCTGGATTCTGAGATTTTTCCCTTCTGGTTTGCCAGTACCTGACCATACCCAAGAGTATTCAAGAATAACAGCGACTGCCTGCCCAGCCCTCTGCTGTGCGTCCATCCGTAGGGCAGAGTAGAGGTCTATGGCGGTGACGGAAAACATGTAGTTTCAGCTCTGATGGACAATTTGCCCGTAGGAGTTTGTTCTGAAGGTTCAGGTCAAGGTCGGAGAATGTTCTAAGACTAGTTCAATCTGAAGCTTCCCTTGGCCCCGACTGCCCGCCTCAGCCTCTCTTGGCTTGTCCCGCGGGGGGCTGTTCTGCCTGCCTGCTTCTGGACCCTTCACCGCAACCTGAAAACGCTCGTTTCCTGGTCATCCAACCGTTGGACCTCCCGTGGCAGCACATTCCTGGCTGAATCCAGCTGCGTCAAGTTCATGCCTTTCATTTGTTCTCAATTTCCTTCTTAACCAGTTGGTCTCATTCAAGAATAACTTTTTAAGGAGAAATGAATCCAATGGCTGTTTGGTTCTGAGCCTCGGGCAGGGAGGCCAGGGGACATGAAGATTTTTATCCCCTTGAAAAGCTCTTAGTTTGAAGTGATGGCTCCCCCCTCATCCCCCCCCCCCCTCCAGAATGTAAATAATGTGTTCATTCTGCAAACTTTGTAAAATAAACACAGAAGGAATATAAATCCTTTCGGTGGCGGGATGGTGAGTCCCGCCACCGAAAGCTTCACTGAAAGATGAAGCTTTCACTCTTGGGGGTAGAGTGATAGTTCAGAGGGTGGGGCATTAGCCTTGCACACAGCCAACCCAGATTTAGTCCCGACATGCTATATAGTCCTCTGAGCATCGCTAGGAGTAATTCCTGAGTGTAGAGCCAGGAATAACTCCTGAGCATCATGAGGTATGGCCCAAAAAAAAGCAATAAATAAATGCAACAGCCTTATCAATGAATGTTAAATCGAGAAGAGAAGGAGAAGATGAACCCTGCCTTCCAGCATACGGTGGTCCTATTAGCAGTGCACTGGGTTCACTGTCAAGAGTCAAACTAGCATTTTCCTTATTACTAAGTGACATTCGCATCCAAGCCTTATGTGTTGAGACTCAAACACAGCTTTTGCTACTCTAAACCTGCAAGTGTCTCCCCAAGTAGGAAGCAATGGGGACCTTTGCGTGGAACCAGCATAGATGGCGGCCTCTGCAGGTCAGTCAATTTGAGCTTGAGGGTCATGCCAAGGGAATTGCTAGAACTCATCTGTCTCTTTAACCAGCACTGTGAAAGACGCTGGAACCCTACTAGGACAGTCTGAAACAGCCAGTTTAATTTCCAAATATTCTTATCCTTGGGGGAAAGAACTGGGGTGAGCACTTTTTTGGAGCCTTCCCAACAATTTTCTCCACCAGCCCGGTTTCTCCACCATCTCGGTTCCCTGATGCTGAGACAGTCAGGCGGGTAAGCACATGCTATTTACCCTTTGATGGGGAAGAGCTCAGGCCTGATGAGTCACTTTAATTCGCCCCGTGGGAGAGCTGGCTTTTGATTGGCAGGCCAGGAGAACTCCTTCTTAAGGGATTCTAGGGAGAGAGAGAAAGGGCTTTCTTGGGTTTTTAATGGGCTTCTTTCTTTGTCTCCAGTGAGACTGACGTTATTGTTTTGTTTTGTGTTTTAAAGATATACACTCATTACAAAACATCTGAATGACAAAGAAGAAAACAAAGATAAAGTATGAAAGTGTCAGACACCCAGCACCTCAGCTCTGCCTTCCCTAAGGGTATGTTCATGTTCACTGTGCTGTGCCCAGCTTGCTCCCTGGGGGCCGAGTACCATGTATTTATGACTCTACCTTTATTCGCATGTTGTTATGTTTGCTTGTCTGGTTTTATTATGCTATTCTTGTCTCTTGAATTTCATCAGTAAATGCTCGAGATGAGAGCCTTCTACTGAGAGTATACCACCTTCACGGCAGAGCCTGGCAAGCTACCTGTGTTTTATTTGATATGCCAAAAAACAGTAACAATTATGGACCTCATTCCCATGACCTGAAAGAATGGCTTGAGGCTTTTCCTGTTCCTGGAGCAAGCAGATGCCTCTGGGGTACACTTGTTTGCAACAGGACGCATGGAGATGTTACTGGTGCCAGCTCCAGCAAATCGGGAAGACAAGTGATACAAGTGATACAAGTGTTTCTTGAGAAAATTTCCAACACTTTGAAATTTCTGCCTCATTTTATCCAAGATGAACGTTTGTGTTCTTTTTCGTGATTGCTTTGGGGCCACACCCAGCAGTGCTCAGGGCTGAAGCCTGGCTCTGCCCCCCAGGGATCCCTTCTAGCAGTCTTAGGGGGATCATTTAGGGTGCCTGGAAAGGAACCTGGTTTGGCCAGGTGTAAGGCAAGTGCCATGCCTGCTACACTGTCTCTCTGGCCCCAAGATGAAGCTTTCACTTGACCCCATTGTATTCTGTCTCTTCCAGCCAAGGATCCTCTTACTTTGACTCATGATCTTGCACTGGACACAGAAATCATCAGGAGGGAACAGCGATCACAGTCTAGGAAGGTTCTTTTAGAAGAGGGAGAAAATTTAGGCAGCTATTCCCTCCATAGAACGCCTTACTTAACTCTGGGTCTAATCACACTGAATCATGTATTGAATAAGCTTCTTCTTTATCCCATGAATCATTGATGACTTGGTCTACTATTGCCATGTTAAAATTTTTCTGAGGAGAAGACAACAACAAAAATGTCTCATGACTCGAGCAACGAACAGTTAGAAAAAAATTCTAGGAAAGTTTAAATTTTCAAAGAACATTAAAATATCCAATAATTCCCATGTAAACTAAACACGGAAGAGGAAATGGCATAAACATATGACTCCAGAGACTATGGAGAGAATTTCTAAGTCAGCATTACTGGACACTGGTGTTAGAGTCTCTCACTACCTCCCAAAATAGAACATTCTAAGCATTGCCCTGAAACAAGCACCAATATCCACTTATTATCCCAAACATTTAGTTAGCAGCTGTTAAGCAACAGGCTCCGTAGGGGCCCTGAAAATGCAGAGATGAGAAGGGCATGTCCTCTTTCCTCAGAAGACTGTAGTAGCGGGAGAAGAAGCAGACGTGCAGCTAATTTCAGTTCAGGGTGATACGCTTGTATAATAGGGACAGGAACAAAGGCTGAGGGACACACGGCTATGGTTTCATTTGAGTTTTCTTCTTTAAATACTTCTGTAGAGGTGATTATTGCTTATACTGCTCTTAAAGCATTAAGTTAGCAAAGTTGTCAAAGGATCCCATGTGTTTGAAAAAAGCCACATGTGCCAATAAATAGGCTCCACCCAGAACCAGGAGGTGTTCTTCGTGATGTGGGAGTGGCCCGAAGGCACTTGTGATTGTGGTTGGAAGGAGAAAGAAGTAGAATAAAGCGTGAAAACATACTTTGTTCACTACCTAGAAGAATCCGGAAGTCAACCTCCCAGTTGCGGGGGGTGGGGGGCGGAGGTGATGAGATTAACGTGTTTTTAGGACATTCATTCTTGCAGCCGTGATGATGAAAATGGCCAGAGTGGGAAGTGATGGTAACTGCAAGATCAATCATCAGGTTCTTGCAGTGTTCCTGGCAACAAAAAAGGATAAATCCAAGCTCCGATGATAACAGCAGGGGATGATGGGGACGGGAGGACAGGGAGACGTGATTATAGGATTTGGAGTTGATGAATACCCTCTCGAGAACAAGGTTGAATACAGAAAAATTTTCTCTTTTTCTTGAAAGATAGGTAGATGGTGGGCTATACTATAAATACAAGGAAAGTTTTTCAATAAATGCATATGGATAGAGAAGTGTATTACAGAGAAAAGATAAGGAGCTCCATGCTGCTAAATGTTAGTTTGGGGCACTTGTTAGCTTAGCAGATAGGTCTAAGCTTTGTCTAGGGCTGATTCTAGTGTGTCCTAAAGACCCAATTAATGAGTCCTCATCAACACAAAGGCACAGTTGAGGCATTCAAGACACAGTTAAATGAAGTGTGTCTCTCTTTGGGAGACATACTAAATTCAATCTGTAATATTTTTAACTATATGCTCTTCATACCAGATATTGGGCTAGCAAGAGCATAAAATAAAACAATAAGGGATTATAAAGTAGAATTTTAGACTGTAGTATTGAAGGCATTGAATATTAAGTGATATTAGGCCTATGTCTTGTAGCATCAAGAGAAAATCCTGCATAACTTTAAAAACATCTATAGGTTCTAAACTCATTCATTTTATTCTATGTGATTGACACATTATCTGCTTTATGTAGCAACAAAGATGTGATATGTGTCTCCTTCTGTTAGCCATTAGTTGATAAAACCAAGAGTTAGAGAGTGAACAACTTGTCCCAGCACATAAATTGCATAATTAGTGATAGACAGCATCGGGAGCTGATGGGGTTCGCTGTCGGGGAATGCCGCCTGGGTCCCCAACAGTGCCGGGAAGCGAGTTCCCTTCTACCTCCGAAGCCAGCAGGGAATGGATGAAGACTCAGGAATTCGATGCAGTTTTAAAAGGCTTTACTTATCACAGGTTCAGGCATACAAATCAGCAATAGGAAAAACCCGGTGCTTAGGATTCCCGGCTAGAACCTCAGCCACGTGTAGGCCAAGATGGCAGCCACCATGTGTATAGGCCCTGTAGAGAGGAGACAAAGACAAGACTCCCAAGAAAGTTGCAATCCCCAAAAGAGAACCCAAAAAAGAGAGCCCAAAAGAGAGGCCCAAAAGAGAGAGAGAGGAAGCAGGCTGGTTTTATACCCCTGCAACTCAGACCTCCCACTATTATGGGAAGCAGGAAGGGTCAAATGCCCTCAGGTAATTTCTCTCAGCACCTCACCTAGGCCCTATTATCACTTGATCACTTGAATCCCGTTATTCATCGATTTGCTCGGCGGGCGGGCCATTGGACCCTATCACGTGCCAATGTAGCTCAATGGCATCTGGTTGATTCAGGAATATGAAGAGCCTCAAACCGTTCCTTCAGGGTCTTGACAAGGAAGTCTGACCATCTTGTAGGTGGGCGGCCACGTGATCTTTTGACATCCGTGGGATCCAGTAACGGCTCTAGTCCAGCGGTTGTCTCCAAATCGCATTACATGTCCAGCCCATCTGATTTCCGATGCCTTGGCAAACGAGACAGTGTCCCTGGTTCTGGAATAGTGACGGAGGTCAGAACTCCGGATTCCTTCTCTCACTTGAGTGAGGCGTGATATTCCAAGCATAGCTCTTTCGATTCCTCTCTGGGAGACCCGAATAGCATTCTCATCCTGCTTTCGCAGGGCCCAGGTCTCTGAGGCGTATGTTAATGCAGGGAGAACAGTGGAGTCAAAGAGATGTGCCCGGAGTCAAAGGTTCTTTGTCCTTTTAGCTATTTCTTCAATGCCTCTGAAGGCAATCCATGCCGCTCTCTTCCTCTTGCGCAGCTCAGGTTTTAGGTCGTTCATCATGTTGACTTCTCGACCTAGGTACACATAACTGCTGCATTCAGAGATGTATATTCCATTGAGAGTGAATGGGGCCTCTGGAACTAGTTCATTTTTCATGAACATAGTTTTGCTGAGATTCAGCTGTAGACCTATCTTTCCACATTCTCGGTCAAAGTCAGACAGCATTTGTGCCGCTTGGCTAGTGTTTGGTGTTATTAGAACGATGTCGTCAGCGAAGCGGAGGTGGTGTAGTTGCCGACCATCTATCTTCACTCCCATTCCTTCCCATTCTAATTGTCGCATGGTGTTCTCGCGGGTGGCGCTGAAGAGTTTTGGTGAAATGGTATCACCCTGTCGAACCCCTCTTTTGACATCAATGATCACTTCTTTGTAGAATGGTGAGATCCTGGTGGTGAATCTGTAATACAGCTCACGAAGGATCTTGATGTATTGGGTTTGAACACCCCTGTTTGGCTAGGGCTTCGATGACCGCTTCAGTCTCCACAGAATCAAAGGCTTTCTGTAAATCAATGAGCGTGAGACAGAGCAGCATCTTGTACTCCCTACAAACCTCAATGAGCTTGGTTACTGTGTGGATATGGTCGATTGTGCTGAATCCTTTCCGGAAGCCTGCTTGCTCACATGGTTGTCCTTCATCTAGTGTTCCGCCAATCCTGTTCAGGATGACTTGTGTAAACAGCTTGTAGATGACGAACAACAGGCAGATGGGGCGATAGTTGCCGATGTCATGAATGTCTCCCTTCTTGGACAGTAGAACTGTCCTGCTGGTTTTCCACTAGGAGGGTACCTTGCATTCAGACAGGTAGCATGAGAAGAGCCGAGCTAGTGTATTGATGAGTACCGACAGCAGATTCTTCAGGTGTTCTGGTCTGACTTTGTCTGGGCCTGGTGCTGTTCCCTTCTTTACCGACGAGATGGCATGTTGGATTTCAGAAGGGAGAACGTTGGGAATGACATATTCATCCTGTGGAATTTGGTATGTGGGCATGTGGATGTGGCTATCAAAGAGATTTGAGTAGAAGTCCTGGATAATCTTCTCCATTGCCTTTCTGGAAGATGTGATAGATCCATCAGGTTGTTGGAGGGCAGTCATCTTGGTCTTATAGTGGGTGAAGGACAGGCGGGCGGTGCAAATGCTTTTCCGGCTTCTGCTGCATCTTCCATTATTTCTGCTCTTCTGTCTTTGAGGTCTTCTTTTATCGCTTCTCTGCACCGTTTAGCAAGCTTAGGCCTTAATTAGGCCCTATTATATGCTAATGTTTTGAGCCAAGATCTGCCTGGAAATGCCTTTATAGGGTAGAGAAGGGGGTTTTTGAGATGGCATGTCTCTGTACCAAAGATTAATACTAATGCCAGTTAACTATTTCTCCAAGCCTTCACAAGAGTCTCATCTACTTCACGGTAGTTTTGTATTTTAGTTGTATTTGAGTTATCAGGGAGCCATCCTTGCTTGCTTGGAGGCAAACAGCATTTCTCTCTGGTCTAATTACTTAGAGATCCAACGTGGCCAGGCAAATATGCTGGTAAGATTTAGCTAGTCCCACAATGATTGTGGTAGCATGAGAGAATATTTATACCAGTCAGTACAGAATACATGGTCATATAAACTGCCACATTTAGACTACCCCCCTATCTCGAAGTGATCTGCAGGAGGCAATCCAGGGCAGATGCAGAGGCTCTTAAAGGAGTCCTGCAACAATCCCCAATGATATCAGGAAACAAGTTCCCTTCTATCTCCGAAGCCAGCAGGGAATGGATGAAAACTCAGGAGTCCAGCACAGTTCTGAAAGGCTTTTGCTAATTACCAATGAAATAAGCTCTGCTACTGCAATCCAAGATAATGGGATTCCCCAGACCTCTAGCTCTTGGTCAGAACTTAGACCATGTACTTGGGCCCAAGTCTCATACCAAAGTGAATTCCTCAAAGTCTCATACCAAAGTGGATACCTCAAGTCAGTCCTCTTATATATCCAAAAGTAATCCTATCTTCAGGGAGACTAACGTCAACAAAGATCAGCAATCAGCTTCTAGATGTAGAAGTAGGGTCTTGTTTCAGGTCTAAAGAAATGATTATGCCAGGGGCTAGTCCCTTTCTCTTATGTCAAAGCACTGAAGGGAGAGCGAGAGCTAATATAAAGAAATACATCTCAATGGATATATATTCATGGGGAGAAGCACATCATAATTTTATGGGTTTCATGCAATCTTGATGGTACCCACAGGTCTGTCTATTTTCTGTTCTGCACCAAGGTGATTCTGAGTGTCTTACCTTCTGTATACTGAAAAGGTCATGTTCTCCTGCTTGAGAGCAAACTAGCATGATCCTTCCTTCAATCTAAATCGATAATCTCAATATAGCTAGTGTGGTCATCTCCTGGTAAATTCTAATAGTCCCACACTGGGACCACTGTGTATTAAGAGAAATTTTGCCCAATCTAGTTAACATTAAAATCACAGTATAGATTATAGAAATATTTCAGAAATGACTGATTCAGAGTCAAAATGACTCTGTGACTGCCACACCCTTTGTGAGTGCTTACACAGAAGATCTCATTAACATGAACCCTGGCTTAAGAACATGTAAATAGCTTAAACTGTAAGTGGACAAAGCAGTAATCTAGCCTCCAAGATAGCTAGACCTCTTCATCCAACAGACAGAATTCAAATCCTGGTACTTTGATTCTACAGACCATTAAAATATTTCACAGTTGCTCCTTTAGACATCAACTAAAGTTCCCCAATGTGTTTAATATACGAGGTTTCTGCTTAGTAAAAGAGAATTCAACACCAGTCTCCTTTTTCACTTCGTAAAGTTTGTAAGAGGGGGCCCAGATAGTACATAGGGGTTAAAGCACTGACCTTGCACACGACTGAGCCCGTTTTGATATCTAGAGCACTAAATATTAAATGTTATATTATTATACATATCATATGTATATGTATATATGATATATACATATCATATATATGATCCTGAAGAGAGATGTGATCTTGAACTTAAATCCAAGAGTAATTCCTGAGCACACCTGGGAATTCCCCCTCACCTCCCAAAAACTATCATAAAAGCAGGTAGGAAGGAAAATGTAACGCGGAAGACCAAGTGCGATGTTATGTATCTCTGCTCAGGATGTTTGGACTCGAGCTATAACAACTGCAAGAAGCAGACTCCAACATGATTTCCCTTTGCTGCCCCAAGTGTAATGAATGGTCTAATAATAGCCAACGTTCAGAAACGTTTCAGAAAGTGCAAATTAGTACTAGTTACATGAAGCTCTCTACAATTTTAGAATCTTTAATTAGATTATTCACAAGCACTTAATAAAGAATACATTGCTCAATATAAATTGGTCTGAATTCCCTAAGAGCAAAGCTGCCACACTAAAATAATTTTAAAGGACTTTGAGAATTATAATGGCCGACCTTGACAGAGTACCTTGAAAAATCCTATGACTTACAGCGAAGGCAAAGGAGCCTGAGCTCCATGGAAATGCCTCCACCCGGATTCTCTGTTCAGTTTTATGGTTGCACGAGTGTCTGGACTTTTCCAGAAGGAAAATGTTCTTGACTTTGTCTCAGTAAACTTTCCCAAATCAGTCTTTTTGATGGAAACAAAAGAAACGTTTATCAGGTTTTTAAAGGGATTAAGAATCCATTGTATGTCATGGTTGGATCAAAATTCCTAGATATTGTGGAATAAAATATTGTAGAGACTGTCTTCACTAAAGAGATGAAACTTAATGCAAATAAAGTCAAAATCTGTGTTCAGGCTTTTACTCATCTGCAAAGTGTATGTCAAGGAGGATATGATAGATTACAAAGAACCAACAAAGAAACTCCGTCCCCAAATACCAGTGAATAAGGAAGAAGGCTTTGTTCCTCATTCACACACAGACCCACGTGATAGACTGGGAACTTTGCTGCCTTTTCCTTACTCTTCCATGCAGGCCTGAAACAACCATCTGACATAATAGATATTTGACAAATCTCCCACTAGGTCTTAAAGCTCCCGGGAAAGAATTAGTCATTTCACATCACCTTGAAAGTCACCTGAACACACCTGAATCTAGGGAAGGACAGGTATGCTTCCCACATGCCCAGAAGGAGAGAAAACAGCCCTAAAACAGCCCTAATGGCTGTTGCAGCTGGACTCAACACAGCACTATACAGGTGAGCATTAGTGGAGCCCTTGAGGGAGGCCAAACTTGGATTATCTGTGGTAGATGAAAGCATATTCCCCAGAGAAATCAAACTTCTAATTCTTGGACATCATGAGTGTTACCTTTCACGACTTTTTGTTTGGGATTACATTGTGTGAGAAAATTTTTTTGAGTTTTCTGAGTGGGCTGTAAAGAGGAAAGAGGCTTGATGGGACTGAGAATCTTGGGAGGGGGCTTCTTGGGAAGGGGAGGCAGTCCTGTAGACTTCTGGATGTTAGCTCTGCAAGAATCATTTTACACTGCTAACCTCAAGACGTAAAAGATAATAAGTCTGTGCTATTTTAAGCCAAATCTCTGCTGTTTATAGGGCAATCAAGTTGGGGCGACAATAGGGAAACCAGTCTAGTCTGTAAAGCAAGAGTTATTTTGCCTCCAGATAAAACAATAGGAAAAATAAATGGGTTAAAAGCACACAATCCACAGAGCTGCTGAAGCTACTGCCTGCAAAGTAAACTGCCCTTCAGACTTTCATACTTAGGGTTGCCTCATGGACCTGCTGGGGCCTCCTGTGTGGACACAGAGGTCAGAACTTGTTCAGTGTCACGAAGAGAGGTTTTGGCTCTATCCAACATTAGAACAGGCTGTCTCGGTGCCACGGCAGTTGGCACAAAGTACTGGAAGATCCGGGACGCCAATCAAGATGTTGTCAGAGAGAATTAATTCTTCATCGGGTAGGAAATTTGGTTAAGTAACTCCTCAGATCCCTCCTGTGATTGTGTATCCGGCCCTGTACGGTGGTCCTCAGTCGTGGGAAGTCTGATTATGCTAAAAGGAGTATCATGATCGGCTCACTAGGAAATCAAGGTGCCTGCCCAAGGGAATAATGTAGGTTAGAAGAAGTCAATCCAAAGGTCTGGAGGTGAGAAGGTACAGGCAGAGTGCAGAGAGAGCAGCCAGGCCAAGACCTAGAGAATGCTGAGGGAATTAGATCTTGCTCCTGGGTAAACTGAGGTCAGGTAGGTCAAATGGTGAGTTCTGGAATGAAGCCAGTAAGTGTATCAACGGGAAAATCCCAAGACTGGTGAGATCTTGCCCACTGACACAGAAAGAATCACACAACAAGTTCATTTTCCCTAAGCCAGAAGGAAACCCACCTGGGAGAGAACTTCGCCCCGGTGGTGGCAGCCTCAGTGTGCCCGGGAGGCGTCCTGCAAGGAGAGCAGAGTCTGACTGTGGGAATCTCCATTTCCCCCAGTAGGGAAGCTTCAGGGAGCTGCAGTTAGGATTTGAAGTTTTCCATACGGCTCCTATGCTGGTTTCCACATAGAAACTGTTGCTTCACTCCAAGCGTTTCATTGGCTTTAAAACCCAATAACCCATACATTGATTTATTGGTCATTAATACATGCAAAGGGACACGATTTCTTGGGTGATTTATAAAAGAAATCATTATGAGTTAAGTATAATATCTTCCTTTAAAATGTGAAGTTTTGCGTCTGCAATTTTTTTTTTCTCCCTGACTAACATGGTTCCAATATGGCTGTGGCTGAAAAACTACAGATATTTTGATTACAGTTTGTGGTAACTGCTTAGCTCCCTTAGTTGATAAGTGGAAAAGCAGCAGTTCATTGGACAACTCCGGGAAGTATCACTATTTCCTTTGGCTTTCTCTGCTTCTAGAGAGAACAAGTCTTCCATGTAAGGGCATATTTAGAATTTCCAAAACGAGAAGAGATATATATATATAAAAAGAAATCCCCCAAAACTTCAAACTTACTAATCCAAAACATTTTATATTATTTTTAGAGTACCCTCGAAGAAAGCAAGCTTTTCAAATCCACCAAATGAGAGCAGGCCTATGAGATGTCTGATATTTGCTGGCCTACTTGACTTCGCATAAAACATTTATGAAAAAATCTGAAAGGAAGAGCCATTATGAGTGAGTTTATTTTTATTTTTATTGATTGGCTAATCAAAAACCAATGAAAGACTTATGAAATATCCATTAGGCCATCAGACTGAAGTTTACAATAATCTTGGATGAAATATATATTCTATATACATTATATATAAAATAGCCCATATATTTTTATGGCCTTATCAATGATAAAGTATATGATGCTACTTCATTTCTAGATCCTCATTTATATAAAACGTTACATTTACTGAAGAAAACGCCTTTGCTTTCCCATCTCTCTCCCTCTCTCTCTCTCTCTCTAACTTGGGTGTCTGTGGTTGATGGGGCGGAGAACGTTAACACTGTCTATAGTGAGAGCCTCATCACTGGGCTCTTTCTTCCAGAATCCTCCTCAGTTCCACCCTTCCTAAAATAACACTGATCCACCTCAATCCTATCCCAAGGTCAATTGCTCAAAGAGAACCAAAACTACTGTGTTGTCGTATCTGAGACCAGGAGGCCATGAAGGCAGGCTACCTGATTGCTGTGCACAATTAACGGGCAAGATGATTTGTTCAGAAAGACCTTTTTCCAAAAAAAAAAAAATGAGCCTCTGAAATCACTCAAGTGAAAAGCTTTTTCATTTTCTTCTATGTAGTCTGCTCATCATGATGTTCTTTGGAAATGATTTAATGTTGATATAAGAAAACTTTAGATTATACACAGGAGCCTGAGTGGGTCTCTCTGAATCCTGTGCCTGCCAACTTCAAATGAAAAGGTATGCAGAGTTGACACATATGCAGAACTGCTGAAAGGAAGTTGCTGAAATGGCACAATTCATGTTGCTCACACAGAGCCTACGAGTTACGAGCTCAAAATGGCGGGGCAACTGCTGCCGGGGTATTGTTTGGGGTATAGGTGAAAGCTATTATTGCATAAAATGTCAAAAATGCATAATATTGAGACAAAAATAGTAAATACTCATCCTTGGGGTCTACACAGTTTACTGTTCCCCACACCCTTGAGGCCAGTCGGATTCATTATATCCACGTGAGAGGCTCTTAATGGTGCTGGACTTGCGTCTCTTCTCACCTCCATGTCCCACGAATCATGTTGGCAGCCTGAAAATGTCCACAGAAAGAACATTTACACCACAGAAACAGGCAAATGTAAATCATGATATTCTATCGCAGAGCCTCCACTGTTAAACTTTTACCAGAAACCACGAATTTTAAACCAGTGTAAGAGAAGAAGAAGCAATCTTCCCGGGGTTGTTTACTCTAGCTACCCCATACCCTCTCTCTCTGTCTCTCTGTCTGTCTGTCTCTCTGTCTCTGTCTGTCTGTCTGTCTGTCTGTCTCTCTCTCTCTCACTCTCGCTCTCTCTGTCTCTCTCTTGGCCCGAGCCGTTTGCAGTACCTTTTGCTGAAAGTTCATTCCATTCCACCCTTGCCTTGAGTGTGTTTTCTCTTTTTCTCACCTGGTGTTGTCTGCTGTCTGGTCAAGTACCACTCTGGGAACGGCTTCCTGACTTCCGGTACCGGTGTGCTAGGAGTGGCATAATAAAACACCACGCACTGGGCAGCTTCAACATCAGAAGAGGATATTCTCACAGTTCCAAAGGTTAGAAGTCCAAGACCAAGGTGGGCCGTTGACTTTGTTCTGAGGTCCCTCTCTTTGCCCTTCAGACGGCCTCCTCCTGGCCGGGTCCTCATGTGACCTATTCTCTGTATACACGACCCTGCGTCTCCTCTACCCACATTTCCTCTTCTGATAAGGACACCGATCATCTTGGGTCAGGACCTCATTTTAAATTTAAAAACTTTAAGTGTTTTCTTTCGATATTATTGGGCCCACTCCTGGCAGTGGTCATGGATGTGTGGTTGGCGTGGGTGGTAGAATGGGCTTGTGATGGCCGGTGTCAAATGCAGGAGCCTTACACGAGCAAGGGATATGTATACTCTGCTACACGTGCAAGGGATATGTATATTCTGCCATATGAGCACTGCCTCTACCCTTATTACCGTTTAACCCCTGGCTCTTTAAAAATAGAATAAAAATGGATAAAGACCCCTCTCCAGAAAGAGTCCCATTCAAGGATGCTTCACCACATGAATTTCGGGATCTTCATTCTGTCTTTAACACGCCAACAGGTTTCACTACTTATTGTAATGTTCCCCTTAAAGCTATGGGCATGCTTCCACTGTCAAATTCTCCAAAGTAATTTTTTTCCGCTCTTTTGGGGTCACACCTGGAGATGCTCAGGGGTTACTCCTGGCTCTGCACTCAGGACTTACTCCTAGAGTTGCAATTTGAAGTGATGGTCATTGAGTAAGAATTGACTGCCACTGAGTAACCTCTGTTACATGAATTACTTCCTAGTTCATCTCCTTTAGAAAAATAACTTCTAGCTAATTAGTTTTTTGAGAGTCTTGTCCATGTTTATTTCCATTTTTATTCTTTTGTATTAGCTAAATGCTTTCATAATGTGAAACATGTTCAATGTGTACTCCTCATTATTTTGGTGTTTACCCCTCAATATTGAATCAATTATTCCAACATGCATGCATGCATGCTTAATTTTAAAATTCCTTAACTTTTGTTTGTTCAAAGGCAGAAAACAAAACACTGACATTTTAAGCATCTGTAAGTATAAGTGAACTGAAAGGACGAACAGCTATGTAGCGAAGCACGAAAAACAGGATTTTAGAGTTATGTCAGTTATTAACTTCTAATTTGTGTGAAAGAAACTTCCAGAACTTTCCCTTTCCATAACTGGTAATTAAGTCGTTACTCTGACTTGAGCAATTAGAGGTGAGCTTTTTTTAAAATAAAAACAAAGGTAATGGGAGAGTCCACAAGAACATACATCTAGATTAGGAACTGCTAGCAGGAGCCAAAGAACAGCAAAGCAACTCAATTTGAGATCATGAAGGAAATTAAGATAATCCATCTCAACTCCGAACACACAGGTGGCCGAAGACAAATTCTAAGGAGGTCTTGGCTCAGGCACACTCAGGTACTGGCGTCCAGTGGCCAGCTTCAGGTATAGATGCATTCAAATCAATGTTTGTCACTAAAGGATTTACTTAGGCAGCGCAGAGAAGGCAGTTTGAGCTTTGTTCAACTTTGAAATGGAAACACAACATTAGCATTAAGAAAATAATTCATGATTTCCCACAGAGAATGGTGCTCACTTTGCTTTTCAAGTTCTTAAGCCCCTCACAGCCCGTTCCTTCTCCCAGTCTAGCCCCAGTTCAACTGCCCTGACCCAAGTATGAGAGCACAGCTCCCCAAAGGGAGCCAAAAGGGAGCGCTTACTGGAAAGCGGAAACAGTCTGTGGGGTTACGATGTTCCTCAATCTCACAGTGTTGTCAACGTCCTTATAAATCTAACAGGAGCCATTAAAAAATACATACGGATGAATAGTCCCGAATGTAAGATATTTTGCGATGACAAAGACGTGAAAGGGAATTGTATTTACTTACAATGACTCTGGATTTTGCTCGTGTCCCAAGTGAGCAGTCCACGGTATGCTACTAGCTTGATGCTGGGCAGCTTTCAGTTATCCATGAGATTCTGAGTGTGGACACAGCCGTCATATGCTAAGTCGTGGTGTATTCAGTGCGTCTGTGCTGTGCGGTACTCTCAGCTCTGGATGGGTTATTAGGGTCTATCCCCAGAGGAGGTTGAGGCAGACCTGGAAAGGAATGTTACTTGTCCTTGAGCTCTTTCAAATAAGCTCATTTTGCTCTTGTTTATTTATTTTTGGATTGAGGGTCATACTTGGCTGTGTTCAAGATTTACTCTTGGCTCTGCACTCAGGGATCACTCCTGGCAGTGCTGGGAGGACCATGTGGAGTGCCAGGGATTGAATCCAAGTTGGTCATATACAAGGCCTTACCCTGTATTCTCTCTCTCCATTGCTAAACCCGCTCCCTACTGTTTGCTTAGCCTGTGGAGTTCCTAACGCTCGCCTCTTCCAGAACGTACATACGCAGGGAAGTCTAATCAATTCAGACTAGCTACACTGGCGATTCTCAAACTCACAATCACTTACTTCCGTACTGGCAGACACCAGCACAATTCTTTTGGGCAACATTTTGTGTGTGTTTCCCCCTAACAACTGTCCCAGGTGAGTTTTATAAAGTGATTGGAAACTTTTTAAAAGACCTATAATTTAGTAAAATTCAACCCTCCCTTAACGGCTCCTCCTCCCAATTCTTTTTGTCAAGTTAGGGGCGATTATTAGCTATAGCTACATAATCACTAGGGAAGTGATTTTAAGTCAATGGACTGTCTGTATGTTTTTAGCAGAATAAATGGAAAATGTCCACATATCCCCTTACCCTCCGTCTGTCTGCCCAGTTTCCACTATGACACACTTGTCACCACTGGGGCGGTGCATTGGCTGCAGCGTTGGAAGGTGACTGAAGCAGCTGGTCTGTCCGTGCCCAAGGAGCTGGGCTGGTGCTGAGACCCAAGACATCTCCACTCCCGCTTGGACAGGCTGCCCAATGTTCTCTCCAGAGATGTTGGTTCAGATCAGCCACATAATGGCGCTGATTGTTCTGAGACCGTATCTGGGCACAGCTGGCAGCGGGATGCATTTGACTAAGCACGTTGGTGCCTGGGCTCCTCCTTATTTATCCTAGCTCCATCTTAACTTCCTGGGCATCTGTAACGACTTAACTGCACAGAGCAGTGAAAACAGGCTATTAGCATAGCACAAGGTCTTAATTTATACCTGGACTCTTTACAAGGGAAGGGCAGGTGGGTACAGGGATAGTCAAGATGGGTTGTGCTTGGATTGGTCACAGACGTGCTTAACATTCACACGAGGATCAGGAAATATTAGTTCTCTGGAAAGAACTCTTGACAGCTGGGGATATGCATTTTAAAGCAGTTTTTCTCAGCCGGGCCACCTGGCCCCTTGGGAGCTCCAGGGGCACAGGTGAAAATCACCTAAATGGGCACCATGAAAAAGTGGGAGCGGGTAGGGCGTTTGCCTTGCATGTGGCTGACCTGAGTTCAATCCCGGCGTCCCATATGGTCCCCTGAGCACCGCCAGGAGTAATTCCTGAGTGCAGAGCCAGGAGGAACCCCTGAGCATTGCCGGGTGACCCCCAAAAGGGGTCACATGGGACAAAAAGGATAAGAAACTGTAAGTACTTTCCTTCTTAAGGAGATTTTTTTTTTTTAAAAAAAAGGACCCACGGTATAGTTTTCAACAGTGTTAAGAATAAACCCCCACGGGTGGGGTAAAACAAGGCGATTGCGAGGCTTTGACAGCTGCTGGGAGGAGTCCCCTGGACATGAAACTTCGGATCTGACTTTTAAGGGGTGAGCCAGTCCCTCGGTGGCGTCCGTCCCGGGAGGGCCCGGGCCGCGCCAGGTGAGTCACCGCGCGCAGGGCGCAGCCGGGGTGCGCCCGCCTCCAAGCGTCCGCCAATCGCGGGCTCTGCTGCCGGGGCATTTAAAAAATGCTACCAAAGTCCCTAAGCGTGGCTTTCTCCGAGCTGCCTCCGAGTTCCGGGCGGGCTCGGGCGCTTCGAAAACCCTTTTGCACGGGGTCAGGGGGCTCCTTGTTGGAGGGTTGTTAGGAATGCCGGTCATCGGCGCCCACCCCAGCCAATTCCAAACTGCATTTTCTTGCCATGCATTTTGCCCAGGTGGCTCCTGGGCACGGCCAGACACTATCTACCTGGCGGCTTTAACAACGGTGTCCATCTCAATTCTATCTGCTTATCTTGGTTTCCCTCCAGCCCGGGGAAAGGCTCACTTTAAAGGTGCCATTGGCCACGTCCTCTTCCAGGGCATAAAACCCCATTTCCCCGCCGCTAGGAAACGGCTCTGAGCTCGACTGCGGGAGAGAAACCCAACACCGCGGGCAGGCAGCGCCCAGAAGTTCTGACTCGCCTCTGCTCTGCGCTTTGATCTGGCGCAACAGCGCGGGCAGCGCCACGCACCGCTTCCTTCCCGGGGTCGCTCCTCTGCAGAGTTGCATTAATGAGAGCCGTGTTGAGCCGTTTCCAGGGTCTGCTAAAGATCAAAGGCACTGAAGCCCCCTCCCCGCGCCTTTCCCCTCGCGACTATTTGGTCTATCACCAGAGGTTGGAGTCCACTCCCCCAACCGCGCCTAGGTGGGGGAAGCCTGCAAAGCGCTCAGCACCGGTAGCAGGGAGGCCCGCCCAGCTCGCGGCCTGGGGAAGTGGGCGGGACCTAGGTGGGAGGTGGGGCGGGGCGTGCCTGCTGGGTGGGTCCTAGGTGGAATGAGGGGCGGGGCAAAGTTAGGTGGGCGGGGCCGGACCGCGCGGAAGCGCCGGGCGTGGTTGGCTGAGGGCCGGGTCTTGGAGGGGCGGGGCGAGGCGAGCACGCCGGGTGGGCCGACGAACGGGCGTGGCTCAGCTCGGGTAGGCGTGGCTCATCGGCTACGGGCGTGGCTAAGCGGCCGAGGGGCGGGGCTAGCGGGCGGGGCGGGACTGGGACTCCGGTCCGCGAGTCGGAGTCGCCGGCAGCCGGCCGAGCCTGGGCGCCCGGACTCTCCTGCGGGCGCGACTCGGGGACTCGCCGAGGGTCGGAGCGCGAGGGGGCCGCGGGCCTCGCCCCCAGCGCCCCCGGGGGAGAATGTGCCAGCAGCTGTCGCGGGCTGGCCAGCGCGGCGCGCCCCAGTAGAGCCGGTTCGCGGCGCGCCCAGACAAAAGGCGCCGGAGTTGGAGACGCGGGTCGGGGCCCGAGGAAGGTGCGGACGGCGATGGCCACTGCCCGGCCCGGCCGGCCCCCGGTGCTGCGCGGCGCGCCCTGACTCGCGGGGCGCTGCTGGGCGCTGCTGGGCGCTGCTGGGCGCTGCTGGGCGCTGCTGGGCGCTGCTGACCGCTGCTGACCGCTGCTGGCCGCTCCGGACGCCCGAGCGGCCCGGAGCGCACGGGAACAATGGACAGCTTCTTCCCCGAGGTGAGTGTCCCCCGGCCCGGGGGTCGCCGGCGCCCGCCCGAGTTCGGAACTTTCCCGGGACTCGCCGCCCCCTCTCGGCCGGGGGTCTCGGCTGCGCCCCCGGGCAGGTCCCGCGCGTCCCGGCCTCTCGCCCAGCCGGCGGCGCTGCCCAGGTGAGTTACCCTGAGCCGGGCGGGGGCGGCCCCGGGGTGCGGGAGCCCCCGGCGGGACGTGCCTCCCCAGGAAGCCTCGGCATTTCCTCTGCGAGCGGGCCGGCTTCCTGCGCTCGGGCGCAGCGCTTCCCGCGGGGCGCACCGTGCGCGCAGCCCGGCGGACATGCTCCCCGAACAGTGCTCCGGGGCCGGGCTCCTGCCGGAGGCCGAGATCCAGGGGCGCGTCCGTGCCCGCCTGCCCAGGCTGGGGGTTGTTGGCACGCAAGGAAGGTCGAGCTAAGGCAAAGAGATTCTTTTTTGAAGATCAAAACTTCATGCCCCTTCTGGGGGGTCAAGGAGGGCGGGACACCGCGGTTACTTGAAACCCTTGGGCTTGAGACCACCCCCCCCCCCCCATAGAGTTGCTGTGGTTTCTTGGCTCCCTTTTCCTTTCATGGTTGTGTTTATTTAATAAATTCTGTTTAAGTTTGAGGTTTGAGTGGCTCAAAGTAAACCTCGTTGACTTGCTGGAGTCTGTGTGACTCTCATTGAAAACCGGGGAGAGGGAGTGTGAATCCAGAGCAGTTTTGGGATCTTGCAGCCAACGAGGCTCTTGGGGGAGTTGGTGGTCTGCGGCCCTGGGGAGTTGGTGGTCTGCGGCCCTTGGGAGTTGGTGGTCTGCGGCCCTTGGGGAGTTGGTGGTCTGCGGCCCTGGGGAGTTGGTGGTCTGCGGCCCTGGGGGAGTTGGTGGTCTGCGGCCCTTGGGGAGTTGGTGGTCTGCGGCCCTTGGGGAGTTGGTGGTCTGAGGGAGGCCCTTGGGGAGTTGGTGGTCTGCGGCCCTTGGGGAGCTGGTGGTCTGCGGCCCTTGGGGAGTTGGTGGTCTGCGGCCCTTGGGGAGCTGGTGGTCTGCGGCCCTTGGGGAGTTGGTCTGCCTTCTCAGCTTGCTTCCTGGGGGCTAAGAGGGTAGATCATTTCAAGCCATTCTCCATACCCTGCACTGTATTGGCAGAGACTTTACAGAGGTGGGAATTTATTCTCCGGAGTAGCTGTTCTCTCTTCTCCACGTGTGGTGGCAGACCAGATGCCCACGTTGACTGGGAGAGTTGGGCCGGAACGCGATCATTCACCCACACCTAGTTTGACTTGAATAGATACGCAATTGTGAGACTGTAGCGTTTTCCACAGACCTCTGTTTTCATGCCTGGTAGAAGGTTCCAGACCTTTTTTTTTAACCCAAGTGGCAGGTTAACCAGTGATGAAAGAGCAGTGCACTGTGTTTAATTGCTTTCATCTGCCGGAAAGCCGGGGCTCCGCCTGCAGAACACAAACTTTTCCTTTTTTGCTTTATAGGTTTTGTGTTCTGGCCTCTTCAGCAGTCTGATGAGACAAGGAATTTGTGTTTAAGTTTATGGGGGGTCCCAGTTTCAGGAAACCACAGGGGGCTTCTCTGGTTTCCCCTTGGGGAGCGCCTGCCCCCTAGTGCAGGTGCTGAGCACTGCGGGATCCGGCCCTCCCCAACTTGGTGGGTTCTTTTCCTTAGAATCTTGGTTCCGGTGTAAGAGACCTGGTTGACGTCTTTTATTCCCACTACAACTGTACTACGTGGTGTTGACTCCATCCCTACTGCTAGACTCCATTCTACCCAAACCCTTTCCTGGATGAAGAGTCTTACGCCAAAGTCACAGCCCAAAGCCCGTTTCTCGGTTGCAGGCCACTTGTGTATTTGGGGGAGACTTTCGTGGTGTAAATGTCTTGCTTTTTACTCCGGTGAGCTGTGTGGGGGCAGTATTGATTTCGAACTTCAGAGTTCTGGCCCTGAAAATCGTCCCTTGGAATTGGGAGGTCGGCAGTATGGGTCTGAGGGCCGTCACCGCCTTGAGCTACTGGGAGCCACACTCCTGGCAGGCGCCCCGGCCGTGTTTGGTGTCCGCAGCAGCACGCCTCTGATAAGTTGGCTGCGGAAGACAATTTCAGCATCTGCTTGGGCTCGTGGAAACCATAGATTCCCACGGAAGCAAAACTGTGGGTCCTTCGTCCTTATCACTCAGCGCGCCCTGTGCTTTGGGTCTCGGATAATGACTTATCATCACTTGTCGGAAGACAGTGTACAGCAAATACTCTCTGGGGGGCTCTGAGCGAGGTGACACCCGGATTAGCTGACTCCGAATCGCCAAATGGTCAGGCCGCAGTTGCCCTTTTTTGACCAGTCACTGCTGTTTCAAACGAGACAATTTCTCAGGCGGATACCATTGACCCTTAGGGCTGGTGAGTGCTCCGTAAGGAAAGCTGACCTCGGGGCCCCCATCTCTGTCCACTCAGAGCTGGAGAAGACCCCCCAAGTCCGTATCACCCGCTTACCTGCAGAGGTTGCCCGAGGAGCCCTTGGGAGCGCCAGCCCCCCCACGCCAGAGCTCCTGGCTGGGTCGGTCCTCGCGGAATTAATTCTAGTGCGTCTTGCGAGTGCAGCCTTCTTGCCTGCGCTTGCCTGATTTAAATAGCATCGGGCATCTTAGAGCCAGCCAGCAGGATGCTGGGACCTGGCAGCTGCCGGCTCACACCTCACCCCCAGGAGCCCAGGGGCGCCCACTGCTCCATGGACTCTGCACCACTGGAGGCCCGCAATCAGGTTTCGTGGCTTCTGCATGCTGGGAGACTTTTTGCAGCCTCTGGAGCTAAACTGCTAAGTTTTCTTTAGGCAGAAACTGAGATTAAGTAACCAGAAGCAATTAAAAAAAACAAAACAAAAAACCCCAGGTCTGCACCAGAGATGGAGCCTCTGTTTTGAAACGGTCTGCCTGCAGCCTGGTTTCCATGTCCCGGGGCCCAGGCTGGGTGGGCCCCATGAGGGGAGCTGGACAGGCCACTCCCTGGCTTAGGTGTGGCAGCAGGAAGGCCTTGAGGCTCTAGGGCCCTGGAGGGCTTCCTGGGGAGTGCCCCAAGGCGTCTGGGTGTTGCAAGGATAGGACGGGAGTGGAGGCCTTCCCTCCCTGGACTGGCCCCCTCTCGGACCTGACACGGGCCTTGAAGCTGCTCTTGGTCTTTTCAGGGGAATGGGCACCCAGCTGTAATGGGGGTTACTCTTGCAGGTGTGGGGGAGCCTGGATGGGCCCCGGGGTCCCCCTGTGAGGTGTATTTGCTCTAGCCCTGTGAGCGCTCTCCCAGCCCGTGGGAGGGGTGTGACCTCATTGCGCCTTTTCTTAGAAAGGACTTTGAGATCTGTTTGCGGCGGCTCTCCCCACGCTCCCCTTCTCCCAGAGGACGGACTGCCGGTGCGTGTCCACAGATCCTGAGGGTGACTCCTCAGATGACTGGTGCAGCTCACTTGCGGGGCCTTGTGTTTGCTACGGGCCCCA